>JANAVB010012598.1:1839449-1901949 GCA_029216955.1 Iris pallida | reverse complement strand
AAAACAAGTATCTTTTGCCAAGGATTGATGACTTGTTCGACCAGTTGAGCGGGGCGAGGATGTTCTCGAAGATCGACTTGCGTACCGGGTACCATCAGCTGAAGGTAAAGCGGGATGACATTTCGAAGACTGCCTTTCGAACTCGCTATGGCCAGTATGAGTATACCGTCATGCCGTTTGGGTTGACCAACGCCCCGACGGTATTCATGAACTTGATGAACAAGGTATTTCATCAGTACCTTGACAAGTTCATGGTAGTCTTCATTGATGACATTCTCATCTATTCGAAGACACCAGAGGAGCACGAAGAGCACCTGAGGATTGTGTTGGACACTCTCAGAAGGGAGCAGCTGTATGGGAAGCTGTCCAAGTGCGAGTTCTTCTTGGATCGCGTGGAGTTCCTAGGCCATGTTATCTCTGGCGAGGGGATTTCAGTGGATCCGAAGAAGATTTCTGCAGTGGAGTCCTAGTCTACGCCGAGCTCAGTAGCAGAGGTTCGAAGTTTTCTGGGTCTGGCAGGTTATTATCGGAGGTTCATGCAGAACTTTTCCAGGATTGCCCAGCCGATGACCCGCCTTACCAGGAAGGACGAGGAGTTTGTTTGGTCCAAGGAGTGCCAGGCCGCCTTCGAGGAGCTGAAGACGAGGTTGACTACAGCTCCTATCTTGACGCTGCCATCTGGATCTGGTGGTTATACGATCTATAGTGATGTTTCAGGATGGGGTTTGGATTGCATTCTTCAGCAGCACGGGAAGGTGATTGCCTATGTATCTAGGCAATTACGTCCTCATGAGAGGAACTACCCTACCCACGATCTGGAGCTGGCTGCGGTCATCTTTGCTTTGAAGCTGTGGAAACACTATCTGTACGGGGAGCGAGTTGAGATCTATACAGATCACAAGAGCTTGAAGTACGTATTTACCCAGAAGGAGCTGAATATGAGGCAGAGGCGATGGTTAGAGCTGATGAAGGATTTTGATATATCCTTATAGTACCATCCGGGAAAGGTCAACGTGGTCATGGATGCTTTGAGCAGGTATCCCGTGGCCATGTGTTTGACGATGGATCGTCACCTTCTGGCAGATCTGGAGAGTTTGGGCATAAAAGTGATAGTTCCTGGATTCGAGGCACAGATGTGGGGTCTCCAGGTGCAGTCAGAGCTGATAGACAGAGTCAGGGCAGCTCAGTTTGAGGATGAAGCTCTGAGGGTCATCAGGGAGCAGGTCCGGGCAGGACTGTTGGATGAGTTCTCTATAGCGGGAGATGGGTCGTTGAGGCATGGTACCAGATTGTGCGGGTCGAGCGAAGGACTTCGGGAGGAGGTTCTTCAGGAGGCGCATCGTTCTCAGTACTCTATGCATCCAAGAGCCAACAAGATGTATAGAGTCTTGAGACAGCATGTTTGGTGGTATGGCATGAAACGCGAGGTGGCTCAGTTCGTTTCGAGATGCTTGGTGTGCCAGCAAGTGAAGGCCAGGAGGCAAAGACCCGGTGGATTACTCCAGCCACTACCCATTCCTGAGTGGAAGTGGGAGCATATCACTATAGACTTTGTAGCTGGGCTTCCGTGCTCTCTAGGAGGGAAGGATGCGATTTGGGTCATTGTTGATCGATTGACCAAATCGGCCCACTTTTTGCCTTTCAAGGTGGGTTTGTCAACGGAGAGGTTGGCCGAGATGTACGTGCGACAGATAGTCCGATTGTACGGGGTTCCAGTGAGTATAGTCTCGAATCGGGATAGCCGATTCACTTCACACTTCTGGAGGAGTTTGCAGCTTAGCTTGGGCACATCGCTCAAGTTCAGTACCGCATACCACCCCTAGACAGACGGGCAGTCGGAGAGGACGATTCAGACCCTCGAGGATACACTGCATACCTGTGTCTTGGACTTCGGGAGATCTTGGGAGGACCACCTTCACTTGGTAGAGTTTGCTTACAACAACAGCTACCAAGCCAGTATAGAGATGTCACCTTTCGAGGCTCTATACGGACGGAGGTCCCGTACTCCCTTGTCATGGGATGTTGTCCGCGAGAGAATTTTGCTTGGCCCTGAGATGGTGGTAGATGCTGCAGAGAAGGTCAGGGTTATCAGAGATAGACTTCGGGTAGCGCAGGATAGGCAGCGGCATTGGGCCGATAGCCACCGGAGGCCGTTGGAGTTTAAGGTATAGTTTAGATTTTTCTAGTATTTGAGTCTGATTGTGATTGTTTTAGATCAAGCTTTAAGTCTTGTGTTTTTGTTCAGGTTGATGATCTTGTATTTCTGCGGATTTCTTCGATGCGTGGCACGATTTATTTTGGTGGCGGCGGGAAGCTTAGTCCACGATACATCGGACCATTCCGTATCTTGGGCAGGGTCGGTGCAGTGGCTTACCGACTGGAGTTACCGCCCGCACTAGAAGGAGTGCACAGCGTGTTCCACATGTCGCAGCTGAGACGGTACGTGGCAGATCCCAGTCACGTTTTGGACCACTCCGAGATCGAAGTGGGACCGACACTCAGCTATCCGGAGAAGTCGGTTGAGATCTTGGACCGAAGAGAGAAGGTGCTCCGGAACCAGGTCATTCCCTTGGTTCGCGTTACATGGAGACACCACTCTCCAGGTGAGTCTACCTGGGAGAGAGAGGACGACATGCGGGAGCGATTCCCATATCTCTTCGAGCCTTGAGGTAAAATTCTTTCTTTTCCTTCCTTGTTCAATTCATGATTGCTGTGTTAGTTCTCATTCAATTCCGAGGACAAAATTTTTTAAGGAGGGTAGATTTGTCACCTCCAGTTTTTTGAATTAGGGGTATTTTTGTTATTTTTAAGTTTTATAATTTTTGGGAATTTTATTTGATTTTATATGATTTTTAGGGATTTGTTTGATTTAGTTTGAATTTTACCCAATTCGGACTTAAGTTGGAGACCCGGGTAGTCTGGACCCTAGTAGGACCCACATACTAGCTGGGCTTGGCCCACATGCCATCCTAACTAGGCTAGAAACCATAACCCTACTTCCATGGCTTAATTAGTCATTTTAGAGGCTTAATTAGTTAATTAGAGTTAAACCGAAACAAACCGAACCAAATCGAATTCAATTCAAACCAAACCAAGTCTATTGGGTTTGGAGGCTTATTGGATTACCACCCAAACCCAATAACCCCTGTAATGCCCTGAATCCGTTGCGGAGCACGGTGCGGGCTAGCGGCCGAATGGCCGAGTCGGATGAGAATTGGGGAAACTTTACCAGGATCGCGGGATAATAAATTGAGATCCTTTCCTCGTTATGGATTGGACTCTTTTGAAATGATGCCCAAGATGCAGTGGCACGCGTCTTGGGGGAAGAGTTCTATATAAGAGTCGCTTGCCCCGAGACCGTTGCCCTGCTGGTTTTCGATGTCGCTTTTGCTGTTGGCTTTTGTGTGCGTTTTCGTGATTATTTTCGATGAATGTTTTCATGGATTTACTTTCACCGTCTACGCATTTCATATCGAATAACTGAGAGAAAGAGAAGAAGTATGCTGACCAGACGTTGGTGCCAATGCAGGTGCTAACGCGGTGAACCTCGGGTGACGTTGCGTGGAAGACCTCTTTCTCTCGACAATTCACCAACAAATGAGTGGCTTTGATCCTTCGACGATCCTTGATCTTCGCGCATAACAATGGTAGACTTGTTATTGCGTTCGGTGCTTAATAAAAGATGCCTAGTAATAATACGGGAAAGATAATGAAAGATAAATTATCACATGGCTAGGCTTATGTTGCAAATCGAATGATGCTCGTATGCTATATAAATTGTTTAACAGGTGATGCAAAGACCCAAGTATTGGGCGGTAAGTATATCGGACTTCGGTCCGAAAGAATGGGTTACAAATGAATAGTCCCTTGGTTGGATGAACGAATATACGAGCCTATGGCTCAAGGCAAGTTGGTAAGATGGAAAGATGGGAAAATGGCAAGATGAAATGAGAACTACGAATATGTGTGGAAGATGCTATTATCATGCATGTCGTGTCTCTTATTAGTTAAGTTGCATTGCATGCATGGTCATGGACAACTTGTATACAAGGTAGTTCCCAGAACGGTAATCTGCGGCCACGGACCCGGTTCGTCCTAGGGGGAACAAGGAATTATGCCGACGTACTGGCATCGGTAAACGGGACTTGCAGTGGGGCTAGCTACCCGTACTGAAAGGGCGCCGTTGTACCAAGTAAGACGGTCCAGGATGGCGTGTCGCTAGTGACATTCATATAGACAGGTGGCATAGCTAACATTGTCTTATGCAGGCAGAGTAAGTGGTATTCATAAATAGGTACAGGGATGGCTATCGACCGTTGGGTAAGATTCACCAAATTGGTGATCAATATGAACTGCTTATGTTAGAACAACATGAATTGCTTATGTTTCTAACATCACTGTATGCTTCTTATATTTCTCATCAAATATATGAATTGTTAATGGACCCTAAGGCAAGATAGAAAGAATACAAATCAATAGTGAACATTCATGTAATTTTACTACTGTTGATTTATGGTGAGATTGGTTACGGCCGCTCACCAGTACATATGTGGCAATATACTGACCCTCGTCTCCACAGGTGCCGGGAACCTAGTGGATAATCATAGACGCTGAAGGCTTGCTGTCCGACTCTTTAGAAGCTTCGTACATCTTGAAGTTTCCACTTGAAGAAGAAGGCATTTTGCTGAAGGTGGTTATTGCTGCATTATTAATAAAGGGATATGATGTATGGAACAAGTTGTATCTCATTTCAATATTTCTGCAAGTTGTAGCCAAGTTTGGCCTTTCATCTCGGCTGTTTGAGAGCCTTATGTTTATGCAATGTAATTTTCAAAGATATCAATAAAGAACCTATTTCAGATCATATCTGTGTTGCCAAAACTTCTTTATCATCCGCTGCGAATCTCTATTCAAATGTCTCTTTTATAAAAGGAACACGAGTACGCCTTGTACAAGTGCAATTCCAGACTTGTACGGCATCACGCCTTAGCGAGGACGAACGATTCGGCGTAAATCTAAGCAGAGGCGAACGATTCCCGAATCGGGGCGTGACAGTTTGGTATCAGAGCACGGCTTTACATCCTTGGGAATTTCTTGGTTTTAAAGATTTTGAAATGACACAAGCTTTATTGCTTCTCGAACAACTTTGGTTTTAAATGTCCCGAAATGAGATGTTCCATACAATAAGTCCATAAATATATTATGAGACTAACAAGCTCCTCTGTTTTGCAGAGATGACAAAGGCGGGTACGACAAACAATGCGAGTAGCTCAAGGGTGGTAGCCTCAACCGACCCTATGGAGAGGATGCTGGCTATGATGGAGAGCCAGCAGAGGCAGAACGCGAAGCAATTCGAGGCCCAACAGAAGCAGCTAGATACCCTGCAACAGTTGGTCCGAACAGTGGTGAACAATGGGGCTCAAGGCACTCCAGTCTCCCGAGAGAGCGAACTAGTGGAGGCAGAGAAACCCCCGGCGGCTAAGAAGACCACTGCTGTGGCCGACATAACAAAGTTTAAGAAAATCTGCAGCAAAGAATTCAAAGGGACAGAGGAAGCCACCATTGCTATGGATTGGCTAGTTGAAGTGGAAGACCACCTGGAAGCTTTGGGTATTGTTGGATCTAAGAGGGTCTCGTGTGTGAAACTACTGCTGGTTTCCAACGCACACTACTGGTGGCAAAGTCAGAAAAGAATTCTTGCGGGAGTAAATGGAACAACGAAAATTACTTGGCTGATGTTCCGCGAGGCATTTCTGGCTCAGTACTTCTCTTCGACTGAGCAGCGAGCTAAGGAATTAGAGTTCTAGAAGCTCGAACAGGGGAACATGACGGTGAAGGAGTACGAGGCAGAGTTTTCTAGACTGTCTCAGTATGCGATCACGAAGTTTACTGACGATGCATCTAAGGCTCGTCGGTTTGAGCAGGGCTTGAGGCCTGCTCTGAAGGCTCAAGTCGTGGTTCAGAAATATAAGACTTTTCAGGAGTCTTATGAGCAAGCAAAGGAATTGGACCCACACTATCCTGCGACGGCGCCAGTACAAGCGTCGGTACATAATTGGCATAACAAGAGACCGAACAACAGTGGCAGATATGAGGCACCAAAGCGTCAGAATCACGGTAGCTTTCATCGACCCAACCCGCTTGCGCCGTTTTGCAGCAAGTGCCGCAACAAAGGACATTCTCCTGAAGAGTGCAAAGTCTTAGAGGGAGGATGCTATAAGTGTGGTCAATTCGGCCATATATCTCGTAACTGTCCAGGGAGGGGCAACTAGAACCCTCCGAGGCAGCAGCATCACCAACAATATCAACAGAATCGTGGACAGGTACCACGACCTCCTCATCCACAACAGAATCAGAGGCCCGGTGCCCAGGGCCGAGTCTTTGCATTGACTCAGGAGGAAGCATTTGTATCAGATACTGTCGTGACAGGTATATTGTTATTTAATGGCATTCCTGCACGTACTTTATTTGATTCTGGTACTTCACATAGTTTTATATCTAAAGACTATGTTAAGGAACATGAAATAAAAATGACAATGTTGGATATATACCTTAGTATTAGTACTCCATCAGGAGTGGAGATGCCTACTAACATGATGTGTAGGGATGGTTACATATGTATCGGAAAGAGAAAGCTACCATTAGATGTAGTCGAGCTTGATATGAAAGATTTTGATATCATTCTGGGAATGGACTGGTTAAGTGCATGTTGTGCGACGATTGACTGTGCGAAGAAGCGAGTTATGTTTTGCCTACCTGGGGGAACAAAATTCTCTTACTCGGCCAGTTCGTCGGCGAAGGCTTCGATGGTGATTTCAGCTACTACGGCCCGACGATTGCTTCATTCTGGCTGCGAAGGGTACCTTGCTTCTGTTCGAGACACACGCAAGAATGGTGCAGACTCAGCTAACACTGAAGTCGTGGCAGAATTTCCTGATGTGTTTCCTGACGAGATACCCGGAATGCCTCCGGACCGAGAGATTGAATTCACTATCGATACATTTCCAGACGCTCGTCCGATCTCTAGGGCACCATACAGGATGGCGCCTGCTGAATTGAAGGAACTCAAAGTACAGCTACAGGAATTATTAGACAAGGGATACATCAGACCCAGTGTTTCACCATGGGGTGCTCCGGTGCTATTTGTGAAGAAGAAAGATGGATCAATGCGGCTGTGCATCGACTACCGTGAGCTAAACAAAGTTACAATTCAGAACCAGTATCCGTTGCTTCGAATAGACGACCTCTTTGATCAGTTACAAGGGGCGTCTGTATTTTCAAAGATTGATCTTCGCTCAGGCTACCATCAGTTAAAGATCAAACCAGATGACATTTCTAAGTCCGCATTCTGAACCAGATACGGACACTATGAATTCTTGGTCATGCCCTTCGGACTGACCAACGCCCCTGCCACTTTCATGGATATGATGAACAGAGTCTTCCGGCCCTTTTTAGATAAATTTGCGGTCGTGTTCATCGACGACATCCTAATCTACTCGAAGAACAGAGAAGACCATGCAGAACATTTGAGGACAGTGTTACAGACTCTACAGGACAATCAGCTCTATGCCAAGCTGAGCAAATGTGAGTTTTGGATGAGTAGCGTGTCGTTCCTAGGGCACGTTATCTCGACGGAAGGTGTGTCCGTTGACCCAAAGAAAATTGAAGCCGTAGTGGATTGGAAGCAACCCACGTCGGCGAGCGAGATCCGAAGTTTCCTCGGCTTGGCAGGCTACTACAGGAAGTTTGTCAAGGATTTTTCAAAAGTGGCAGCGCCTTTAACTCGGCTAACCCAGAAGGGAGTGGCATTCGATTGGACTGATGAGTGCGAGGCTTGCTTTCAAAATTTGAAGCAACGTCTCGTATCAGCTCCAATCCTTACACTTCCAGACGGCGTCGAGGGATTTCAGATATACAGCGATGCGTCCGGACTGGGTTTGGGATGTGTGTTAACTCAGAGAGGGAAAGTGATATCTTATGCCTCGAGATAGCTTAAGCCGCACGAGAAAAATTATCCAACGCATGATTTGGAATTGGCAGCGATAGTGTTTGCATTGAAATTGTGGAGGCACTACTTATATGGAGTGGCTTGCGAGATCTTCACCGATCATAAAAGCCTGAAGTACATCTTTCCTCAAAAAGATTTAAATTTGCGGCAAAGACGTTGGTTGGAGCTTATAAAAGATTATGACTTGACGATCGCGTACACCCCAAGAAAAGGCAATGTGGTGGCGGACGCGTTGAGTCGAAACTTTGTGGGATCACTCAGTGTTGACAAACGAATACTGAAGGAATTAGAAAGTATGGGAATTGAGCTCCAGATTCGTGGCCGAAATGCACAATTGGCTCAACTTCAACTTGAGCCGAGTTTGTTAGAAAAGAAAAAGACGGCACAGAGGACAGATGAGTTCTTGATTAAGATTAGCAGAATAGTGGAAAAGGGTGAAGCCAGCGACTTCACCAGGCACGAGGACGGATCATTATGACTCAAGGGGAGGCTATGTGTCCCGAAGGATGAAGAACTCCGGAAAGAAATCTTGACGGAGGCCCATTATGCCAAGTATTCTTTGCATCCGGGAAGTACAAAAATGTATAAAGATTTGCGCACGACCTTCTGGTGGCACGGCATGAAACGAGATGTGGCCCTCTTTGTCTCGCGATGCTTAGCGTGTCAACGAGTCAAGGTGGAACACCAGAGGCCCGGCGGGGAGATGCAGAACCTCGCGATCCCAGAATGGAAATGGGATCATATAACCATGGATTTTATAGTTGGCTTGCCGAAGACGCAGCGGGGGAATGATGCAATTTGGGTCATCGTTGATCGATTAACCAAATCTGCACATTTTCTTGCAATGAAGACGACATGGAGCGTCGACCGGTTGGCTCAGCTATACTTGGATGAAATTGTCCGACTGCATGGAGTGCCGGCATCAATAGTGTCGGATCGGGATGGGCGATTTGTATCGCATTTCTGGGTTAGTTTACATGCTGCCATGGGAACACAATTAAAATTTAGTTCTGCATACCATCCTCAAACCGATGGCCAGACCGAGAGGGTGAATCAGATACTTGAAGACATGCTTCGGCTTTGTGCTATTGATCTGAAGACTAGTTGGGATACTCACTTGCCGCTAGCAGAATTTGCCTACAATAACAGTTACCAGTCAAGTATAGAAATGGCCCCATATGAAGCACTGTACGGGCGAAGGTGTCGGTCTTCGATTTGTTGGGATGAAGTCGGTGAACGACAGGTACTTGGTTCGGAGATGGTGGAACAGGCCGTCGAGAAGGTCCGTATGATTCGGAAGAAGTTACGTGTGGCGCAAAGTCGGCAGAAGAGTTATGCGGATACTCATCGACGACCATTGGAATTTATGGTGGGCGATCACATATTTCTGAAGGTGTCACCGATGCGCGAAGTTATGCGATTCGGTACGAAGGGGAAGCTAAGTCCGAGATTTGTTGGCCCGTTTGAAATTCTTAAGCGAGTCGGCCCTGTCGCCTATCTGATCGCGTTGCCACCGGTATTGGATGGAGTGCACGATATCTTCCATGTTTCCCAACTACGGAAGTATGTACACGATCTAAGCCATGTGGTAGACTTCGGTCCGCTAGGGCTAAGAGCTGACTTGTCTTATGTGGAGGAACCCGTGCAGATCTTGGATAGGAAAGATAAAATCTTGCGGAACCGAGTTGTTTCTTTGGTTCGAGTGCTTTGGCGAAATCATTCCGTCGAAGAGTCGACATGGGAACTTAAGGCAGAGGTGAAGGAAAAGTTTCCTTCGTTGTTTGACCTAGGTGGGTTTGTGTTTAAGTTTCGAGGACGAAACTTTTTGTTAGTGTATTAATATGTAATACACTAAATCCGTTGCGGAGCACGGTACGGGCTAGCGGCCGAATGGCCGAGTCGGATGAGAATTGGAGAAACTTTACCAGGATCGCGGGATAATAAATTGAGATCCTTTCCTCGTTATGGATTGGACTCTTTTGAAATGATGCCCAAGATGCAGTGGCGCGCGTCTTGGGGGAAGAGTTCTATATAAGAGTCGCTTGCCCCGAGACCGTTGCCCTGCTGGTTTTCGATGTCGCTTTTGCTGTTGGCTTTTGTGTGCGTTTTCGTGATTGTTTTCGATGAATGTTTTCATGGATTTACTTTCACCGTCTACGCATTTTATATCGAATAACTGAGAGAAAGAGAAGAAGTATGCTGACCAGACGTTGGTGCCAATGCAGGTGCTAATGCGGTGAACCTCGGGTGACGTTGCGTGGAAGACCTCTTTCTCTCGGCAATTCACCAACAAGTGAGTGGCTTTGATCCTTCGACGATCCTTGATCTTCGCACATAACAATGGTAGACTTGTTTTTGCGTTCGGTGCTTAATAAAAGATGCCTAGTAATAATACGGGAAAGATAATGAAAGATAAATTATCACATGGCTAGGCTTATGTTGCAAATCGAATGATGCTCGTATGCCATATGAATTGTTTAACAGGTGATGCAAAGACCCAAGTATTGGGCGGTAAGTATATCGGACTTCGGTCCGAAAGAATGGGTTACAAATGAATAGTCCCTTGGTTGGATGAACGAATATACGAGCCTATGGCTCAAGGCAAGTTGGTAAGATGGAAAGATAGGAAAATGGCAAGATGAAATGAGAACTACGAATATGTGTGAAAGATGCTATTATCATGCATGTCGTGTCTCTTATTAGTTAAGTTGCATTGCATGCATGGTCATGGACAACTTATATACAAGGTAGCTCCCAGAACGGTAATCCGCGGCCACGGACCCGGTTCGTCCTAGGGGGAACAAGGAATTATGCCGACATACTGGCATCGGTAAACGGAACTTGCAGTGGGGCTAGCTACCCGCACTGAAAGGGCGCCGTTATACCAAGTAAGACGGTCCAGGATGGCGTGTCGCCAGTGACCTTCATATAGACAGGTAGCATAGCTAACATTGTCTTATGCAGGCAGAGTAAGTGGTATTCATAAATAGGTACAGGGATGGCTATCGACCGTGGGTAAGATTCACCAAATTGGTGATCAATATGAACTGCTTATGTTAGAACAACATGAATTGGTTATGTTTCTAACATCACTGTATGCTTCTTATATTTCTCATCAAATATATGAATTGTTAATGGACCCTAAGGCAAGATAGAAAGAATACAAATCAATAGTGAACATTCATGTAATTTTACTACTGTTGATTTATGGTGAGATTGGTTACGGCCGCTCACCAGTACATATGTGGCAATGTACTGACCCTCGTCTCCACAGGTGCCGGGAACCTAGTGGATAATCATAGACACTGAAGGCTTGCTGTCCGACTCTTTAGAAGCTTCGTACATCTGGAAGTTTCCACTTGAAGAAGAAGGCATTTTGCTGAAGGTGGTTATTGCTGCATTATTAATAAAGGGATATGATGTATGGAACAAGTTGTATCTCATTTCAATATTTCTGCAAGTTGTAGCCAAGTTTGGCCTTTCATCTCGGCTGTTTGAGAGCCTTATGTTTATGCAATATAATTTTCAAAGATATCAATAAAGAACCTATTTCAGATCATATCTGTGTTGCCAAAACTTCTTTATCATCCGCTGCGAATCTCTATTCAAATGTCTCTTTTATAAAAGGAACACGAGCACGCCTTGTACAAGTGCAATTCCAGACTTGTACGGCATCACGCCTTAGCGAGGACGAACGATTCAGCGTGAATCTAAGCGGAGGCGAACGATTCCCGAATCGGGGCGTGACAACCCCCCCTGGCCGGTCAAGTAGCCATCCCCCCTCCTCTCTTCCTTCACAACTAAGTAACCTCTCTCTCTCTTTTAATTTCATTTCTTTCCAAGCTCTTTCTTCTTCAAAGGTTCACCAACTTTAGGTAAGCTTTTAATCCTTCATTAATTTCTCTTTTGCTTTATTTTCCCTCACAATAAACTTAGAGGAGATGATTCTCGACATTTTGCCCATAGATTTCATAGGTTTCCCTAGAAATCTAGGTTAGAGATTAATTAGGGTTTTCTTAATTAAAATGGAATATATATATATATATATATATATATATATATATATATATATATATATATATATATATATATGTGTGTGTGTGTGTGTGTGTGTGTGTGTATCTATTTATATATATGTATTGTTTGTGTGAGAGTGTGGTGTTTGTGTGAGAATGGTGTTTGTGTGAGAGAGTGGTGGTGGTGTTTGTGTGAGAGTGTGTGTGTGTGTGTGAGAGTGTTTGTGTGAGAGTGTGTGTGTGTGTCTATATATATATTTATGTGTGTGTATGTATTTATATATATAGATATGTGTGTGTGTATGTATGTAGTTATATATATAGATATGAGTGTATTGTGTGTATATATATATATATATATATATATATATATATATATATATATATATAGTTGGTTAGAGGATTATATATATATATATATATATATATATATATATATATATATTGATATATATATATAAGAGTAGAAGAAGAATTAGAAGTAGAAGAAGAAGAATAAGCAACTACAGCAGCAGCATTAGCAGTAGCAGCTGCAGCAGTAGCAGCTGCAGCAGTAGCAGCTGCAGTAGTAGCAGCTAGGAGCAGCTGCAGCAGTAGCAGCTAGGAGCAACAGCAGCAGCAATAGCAGGGCTTAGCTCCGCCTGACGAGACTTTACCTATTGCTTAGTTAGAGTTATTTGTACTGGACCTTGTCTCCAGTTAATTTTGAGACTGTTATATTTTGGATTGTATTAGAGACTTGGACTTGTATATTCTTTGTGTTGGACTTGACAGGTTATATTTTATCGTCTTGTTGTCTTTATCTTTCAGGCTTTACTTTATCATCTTAGACCTGTGATTGAGCACTCATATATTATCATTGTTTGTCCTCCGTTCGGAGTTGACCATATTCTCGACAGGTTTTTGATATTATATATAAACTGTTGTTAGAGTAGAAAACCTACAGCGTTCCACGCCGTTTTTACGGTGAGGGCTGGACGTTGTTACGTACACATGCCCTTATAGCGGGTGCGGGTCGTGACAGCACTGATAAGAAAAGTATCAGCAAGGTTCCATCATTGCCTTGCATTTATAATATACTTTTTGTATCATCCATTATCGTCATCGGGGTCTTGCTAGCAGAGATCAGCAAATTTAATCCCTCTTTGTACTTGGTCTTCTCTAACTGTAGAGTCTGCAGGTTTCAAGTCTTTTGACTAGCAATGCTCAAGCTAACATCTGTATGGAATTTTATACAGAGTACCCAATGATGCATAGATAATTTTGATACTGTTACCACATTATTTTCCTGGCATTCTTAGATCAGTATAGCAATGTTTCAGGAACTGTGTACATCAAGAAAATTGAATATCCATACTATACCACAAGATCAAAATAGCACATTCTTCTGCTCTATGATTTGTTTGGTTAAGACCCTTTGTCTGTTGATGATCCATATTCTAGACACCAAAGAATATTACTTTAAGGATACTTACAAGACTAAAATAGCTCATTCTTTTGCTCATGCTATTTTTTTAACTTGGTTTTGGTTTCATTGTTATTTATCCTCTATGTATGATGTTCTTGCTATTCTAGTGAGGTACAACAGCAAGACACACTGCTTTATCTTGAAAAATGATCAGCTATACTCCCTTTTCTTCCTCGTTTGTTGTACAGAGGTTTTTGAGGAGGTGTTGGAAATTCTATCCTATATGACATTCTATTCCCCGACAATATCCTTGGAGATGTGGAGTCTCTGGCCTTTAATGATGGAAGCACTTAAAGAATGGGCAATAGACTTCTTTGAAGTAAGTCTGTAAAAATGCAAATCTGCTTATCAATGTTGTTTATTCAGTCAAGTTAGTGTTCTATTGTTGCGCTTTTGAGCAATGACTAACCCATATTTTCTAAACTTTGCAAAGCATATGCATTAGTGTTTTATAATAGTATGGGTATGACTTCATATTATTTTCAACTATTTTCAAGTTTATAGTGGCTAGAGTGTAATGTATATGCAACTTTACTCCCTGCACTGTTATGTGATATTATGCTCAGTTACTTACTTTTGGTATTAATTCCAGATCCATTATGGCTGCAGTTTATGTTTTGAAATTGTGTAACCTTTAACCTTTTGTGGCTTTTAAGTACTCCATTACCTGCTTTTAGTCTTGTAAGCGTACATGATTGCGAGTCCGAGCTGATAAATTGATGACCTGCATTGCACTAAACTTGGTTTATTTAATCTACTGACCAAGGTTCACAGTATCGGTATCGGAATCGGTATCGGACTATTCCTATGAGTATTGGTATCGGCAATATCGTTAGTATCGGCGGTTTCGGATCGGAGTATCGAATTTTTTTGGTATCAAAAAACAAATAATTATTAATAAATTATTTACATTTAAAAAACACAAATTTTATACATTTTGGCATAATTTTAAGTATTGTCAGTGTTATTTCTTAGTAGTTCTAAAATTAAATGAAATAGCAGTCACCCTTACAGATTGGTTTACATACAATATATTGATTTTCTTCTTTTACATGCTTTTACAACCTTATTATGCTTTAACCCTTGCTGATTTGTCTTTTTCGTTTAATTTTCTTTGCCGAATTGACCGAAAAAGAGACCCCCAATGTCGGTATCGGTCAGTATCGGGTATCGGTCGGTATCAGATCGGGATATGCCAAATTGTATCGGTATCGGCCGTATCGGATCGGTATCCGCCAATACTTTAAACCATGCTACTGACTACTATGTTTTATTAGACATTCCACACTGTTCTATTTCTTCATTTTGTAGGGGATCGGATCTTGACATGGTTCTATCATTATACTATTATTTCAAATTGATGTCGAATAAGACTTATTAGTTTTTTGTGAAGTCTATATTGATCAGTCATCAGTGAGTAATTTCAAGCTTTTCTAAGTTTACGCCTTTATGGCGTTTGTTTCATGATCGATCAATTTTAGGATGCCTTTTTACTAAAATTATGCTTTAGGCATAAACATGTGTTGTGTATCATGCTTCCATATAGAAAATCACTTATATTTATTTGACTGTTGGCATCTTTGAAATTTTCTTCATCTATAAACCATCTGAAAATACTATGACACATTTGGTCCCTTAGTTTTTATTATTTTATGTAATTACAAAATGACATTAATTTACCTCAAATTGCATTCTTCTTCTTCTATTCGTTAAAATCCTACGCACTTTAGTTGGTGGTTTTATTTGATTTGGTATTCATTAACCTCAGAACTTCTACTCGTGCTGTGTTATTTTATTTCATACTTATGTAAGATTATCTGATTTTGGCGTTTATGACTATTATAGTTTAGAAGTTGGATAGTTGAATGCTATACAAATGTAGGGGTTGTAATATAAATCATTTATTGTACACATTCTCTAATTTCTCCCCATCTAAAAGTATCTCAAATCTTATTGAGCTTTTCTTATGTAGATATTCTAGTGCCACTGGACCACTACATATCGAGGATTACCATACATTTCCTTACTTGCAAAGATCCTGATTACCAGCAAGGCCAGTGGAACATGCTTTCATATGTGAGTCATTGAAGCACATGTTATGTCATTAAACAGTGTCCATACCTTCCATCATTGAGTAATTTGTTATCATGGTTTCTTTATGAATAGGCTTATTAGCCCCATTAACTTGGAACAGCTTAACTGATCTAATTGCCATATTTTTCTTGTTCAATACAAAAAAAAAAAATACAACATCCTCCTCAGCAACAATCATGACCAGAATAGCAAGGCCGTCATCCAATTTCTTTTGGGTCAATACAGTAATTTATTTTTTCATGCTGTTATTAAGGTCCATCCCTTTGTTTCAGGAGTAAACTGATAAGGACAATACGGATAAGAGAGAAATTTTTTCCGATAGATACTATAAGTGTCACCGACGTTGCACGAATATGGTCACATAGGGATACAAACAGGATTTGTATAGAACACCATTTCCCGTGTCCATGCAACATAGGTCCATGTTTTGCAACATTACCAATTTCTACATTTTTATCACCCCAGTCCACATATTCAGCCTCAGTACCCAAGTTATCATTTAATGGTAGCATTATAGTATTCTAGTATCTTGTTCTTTATTGATCCAAATGTATAAGGGCTTTGATCTAACAAATGCAGATTATGTCCGACATAAATATGGAAGACACTGATATTGAGCCTGTGCCGAAGCTTATTGAAGTGGTCTTCCAAAACTGCAAAGGTCAAATGGATCAATTGGTTGAGCCATATCTCAGGATTACAATTGATCGACTGCGTCGAACAGAAAGGCCATACTTGGAATGTCTTTTGATTCAAGTAGTGAGAAATTAGTTTCCTGAAGCACTACTCAATGCTGAATTCTCTTCCTTTCTGAATATTAATAAACCAGGGCTACTATACTATAGCTGTTTTTTCATATTTGTATTTGGTCTTATAATTAAGTGATGGTTGGAGTTTAGATAACATTTTTTTTACTTCTGCTGATTTTCATATTTGTATTCCTGATTTTCGATTTTGCGGCGTGTTGAATTCAGAACAGGTCAATTATGGGACTCATCTTTTTCTTCAGATAGCTAATGCTCTTTACTACAACCCTTCCTTGACACTTGGGATACTACAAAAGCTTGGCGCAACAAAAGTTCTTAATCTGTGGTTTCAGATGCTACATCAAGTTAAAAAGAGTGGAGCTCATGTTAATTTCTGGCGGTAAGTTTGAGTTTCACTAGTCTTTTCTATCCAAATCGTTGCTCTATTTTTCTTTGTATGCTCTTATCTTTTTGCTATCTAACCTTTAGTGAACTGAGTTTTTTCTTTGACAATTACATAGCTTTCATTGCTCTATTTGTGTGCAGGAAAAATGACAAGAATGTTTGTTGCTTGGGGTTGACTTCACTTATTGCCCTTCCAGAGGACCAGTTGCCAACGGAAGCTTTAACACGAGTTTTTAAAGCAACACTAGACTTGCTTGTCGCTTATAAGGATCAAGTTGCAGGTGTTATTGATAATTCTTTGTTATTTGTCTTTGATCATAAAAATCCTATTGAGGTTTTGCTTGAATTTATATTTACAAGTGTATTTGTATTTGTATTTGTATTTGTATTTGTGTATTTGTATTTGTATTATAATTATATTCAATATATTTTTATTTGTAAATTGTATTTTTTTTTAAATGGAAACATAATCAACAACGTTTCAACACTGTTGTAAAATAATATTTTAACAACATTTCTAAACATTATAAAATTTATTTACAATATTTTTAAATTATTGTTGATATTATAATTACAACATACAAATATTTATTACAATATTTGGAAAACATGATTGAATAAAATATACAACATTTTGTAGAAGTTGTATAAACTATTTTTATCAACAACGTGCCAAAATTGTTGTAAGATAATATTTTAACAACGTTTCTAAATATTGTAAAATTTATTTACAATACTTTTAAATTATTGTTGATATTATAATTACAACATACAAATATTTATTACATTGTTAGGTAAACATGATTGAATAAAATATACAACATTTTGTAAAAGTTGTATAAACTTTTTTACAATATTTGTACAATGTTGTATAAAATATATGTACAATGTTTACTGAACGTGGTAGATATTGTTTTTACCACAGTTGCATAATGTTGTTGAAATTATATTTACAACATGTGCAATTTGTTTTAAAAGTATTGTTTACAATATTTAAAAAATGTCGTAGAAAAGTTTTGGTCAGATTTTAGAAATTTCAACAATGTTTATAAACTGTTATGAGAAGAACATCTACAATATTTTTACAATGTTCAAATGAACATTGTGGAAGATATCCCCCTTTTTACAACCCTGGATATAACGACCTTCTATTGAACGTTGTAAAAGACCTTTTACAACGTTTTTTCAACGTTGTAAAAAGGGTTTTTCTTGTAGTGAGATTAGTTTCAAGCAATCAACCCTCACCCCTGCGTGGACTCTCGGGTTGAGAAAACGAAAATAGGAATAATAGTTCACTTATGATGCACTCGTCCTACGACATGGTACGATTCAGTCAAGGTACATGTGAAAACAGATCCAACATGAACTATAATGTCAAACCATGAGCAATGACGGTATATGAACGAGACAACTAAACTAGTATGCATAATACAAAAAAAAACTCATATCAACAATCAACCGAAGAAACTAGATAAACATGTAAATAAATTGTAAAGAAAGGCAATGTATATATACTTGCCTGTTGCTAATGTCCAATCCTTGTTGCAAACGCAAATGCCATGTCCAAGTTCTTAATCCAAGGAGCCTAGCCAAAAACATCATATTAATATTTCACTTATTACTTGTAATATACTTATTTACTAGTTTCCCGCTACTTATTTCCTATTGTCTTTGGAATTGTTTTATTATTTATATATTTTTACTCATATACTTACTACCAAACTATTTAGCAACTCTAAATAATAGAAAATGGAGGGCTATACTCTAAAACTCCCTTTCCACCAACCATTTATTAATTAGCTTACTGCTACTTTGTAGGTTCCTACTCACGTGAATAGTATAGGCATTTTCTACTTAAATTACTCCATTAGCCCAAATACTAAGTTATCCACTTGGGACTAATAATTAAGAAGGAAATGGCCATATTCGAAAATTGAAAAAAATAAGGGTCTTATGCGAAAATTATTCCAAAATTCATATATATATTATTTATAAAATTCATTAATTTAAGATGGTATTCTGTAGTCTTTTAGTATAAACTACATTATTTACACAACCACACCTATACTTTAAACTAATTAAGTTTGTATCTAACTTGTATTATAGAGTCATATGTGCAAACTTGTGTAACACAAGTTTCAATCCGATGAAGAGTACCTACACGTGAACAACAATGGTCCACTCTACATGAATTGGTTGCCGCTCTTCCTTACACGTGAATAGTGTAGTTGTGAATTTGTTCACATCTTCGTGTCACTACTCTATAAAAGAGAGCCTACTGTGGAGTGAATAGTTTCTATGTAGGTTGCTATTGTTCTAGTGTTCTTCTTCTTATTCCTCTTTATCTCAGTAAGTCAATATTTAAAACAATGATTGTATATTAAAATTTTACCTAAGAGAGGAAGAGCATGCCTACGGTAGCGATCTCGATGTCCAGGAACTACGTTGTGGCACTACCAAAATGTGACATGTTAGCGACGTCTCGAAACATCACTAATCACACTAAATACGTCGTTAAAATAAATTAGCGACGTATTTAGTGACGTAATTAATAGGTCGCCAAAAACATGGTCGCAAATTAAAAATTCGTTCCTGTTCGTAGCAGATAAAAAATTAGCAATGTATTTACGAAACGTCGCTAACACGTCGCAATATAAAAAATCAGCGACGTAGATAGCGATGCAATAACGTCGCCTGTGATGACATGGCAGTGGTTCAAAATAGCGACGTCATTTTTATATTAGCGACGTCAACGATACCAAAATAGCGGCGTCTCAATACACGTCGGCGACGTATTCTTTCGTCGCTGGTCGTCGCTAAACGTCGCTAAATTTGCAAAAAAAAAAAAAAATTGTTTCTACAGTTTCTAAAATCCTGCACACAAATGTCAATAGTTCCCAAACTACATTTCACACACATACACATATCACACACATACACTGTAACATATCACACACAGAAATAAATGATATCACACATATCACACACATACACTGTAAACACAGACACATATCAAAAACATACACAGAACTAAGTACATGTCCAATAAAGTAAATATCATGCAGAGTCTAATATAAATGATATGAAACAGAGTCGAATAAACATGAGACAGAGTCAAATAAAAAATGAACTAAGTGTACCCATGCCCATAGGGCCAATACATATAAAGATGATAAAAAAAAACACCACTGTATCACTACTACGGATTCGGAGGAGTGCTGCTGCGCATCTGAGATAACATGTACTCATACTGCTGTTGTGTAAGCTGCACCACATTGGCAGGAGGAGGCATTCCAATGCCTGGAGTCGGCGCCGTCGATGATTACAGAGGAGGAGGAGGCAGTACAACGTCTGGAGTCGGCACCGTCGATGCTGAAATACCAGGAGGGCGTATCTGCTCCAGCTCTCGCAGTCGCTCAGCATGTGCAGAAAGGGTATGCATCATCCTCTGAGAACTATCCTCAATAGACGCATGTATCTGCGAAAGTGAGACACACATGGTCCTACGTGATGCCTCCAGGTTGATCTGTCTACGCTCCGTAGACTCGGCCATCGTCTGCAAGCTGCCAGCTGTAGTCTTCTGCAGAGTCCGGAGCTCCTGAATACTACGCTCGAGCGCATCAATCTGTCCGATGATCGTCGGATCGTCGCTCTGCAGTACGGATCGGGGCTGCTCAAAAATCCTTTTTAGCAACTCGTTACGCAGCTCAGCAAACTGACAACCAATCTCCTGAGCTCGTGACAACGTCTGCAAAGCTAGGGAGTGCGCAGTGACAGAGGGGGCCCTGGAAGACTCTAAAGCCAAATAGGCGCCGTAGGATCCCGTACCGTAGTACGTACCCTTCTGCAGACCACCAACGACGTTTATCCAGAGCTCGTCCGACGATGGAGCTGTAGGCGGCTGGAAGGAAGTACTTGCCCCTGCCTCTGCTGCCGTACTAGCCAGCCAAACTCGGCCTAAAAAAGTATTTACTAACGTTTATATAGATATCTATTTCCATATTTTTTAAATTATAGTAAATTAAAGGGTGAGGAATATAACGTACATATGTTTGCGTGGCCCTCTCATCGATAAACTCTTCGGCCCTTCGATGGGTGACCAGGAAGACGGTCACTATGTTGGCCTCCTCACCCTTTTTTACCTGTTAAAATATATTGTTTATTATTAATATTAAATATTTTATCCATCTATATTTGAAATAACATATTTAAAAAAATGTACTAGACGACGAAAATGCTCCGTCATAGGAATTGAGCCACCAGACCACTTACTTGTGCTCGATCGTGCCACCTTGGCCTTCTCGGACGGTTCCTGGTACCCGGGCTCATCGAATCTCGCCTTCATCGTAGTCCACTACTCAGGCGTGATCCAACCATGGATCTATTTTCCGGAGCAATCATGAGACTTCTGGTCGTGTATTGTATCACGGATGAGCTTGTCGGTGACGACAGAAAACTGGGACTCGATCTTCGTTGTCCGATGTGATGGATAAAAATAGGTCCTCTACAAGAAGTAAAATAGAGAGAGTTATATAAACAAATGATTATTGAAATTAAAAATAAATATATTTTTTTACCTTGAAGTGGGCCAACCAAAAGGCCTTCCTATCTTTGGGAGCATCTGAGTAGTTAATCCAAGGCCCACCAAAGTTCTGCCACAGAAATAACCCCGGCTATCTCTGTACTGCAGGAGGCCGATATCTATACAAAATAAATTCATGAATATATATGTATATATAATCATTTGAGAAATATATATTAACTAATTAACTTACTTCGTAGGCCCGTCCGTCCAAATCTCCATACGTGTCTCGTCCCGTGATGCGCATAGAGGGTCGTCGTCCTCCATATACAAAGCCTCACCAGGATCAGTCTGATCTACATCATCTATATGCTCGTCTCTCCCCATGAGGCCATCGGCTGGAGGAATGCTGGACGAAGGATCAGTACTGGTTGTAGTCGCGAACCTAGTAATGCCCTACGCCGTCATGCCCTGCCCCATCGATGGACCAGGAACAGTATGGTACAATGGGGTTCTCAAAGATGAGGGTACGAAATCTGAATCTGCTACCGGCCGAGGCGCACGTGACTGTCTAACATATCTACCTCCGCGTCGTCCTGCTCTACCTGCCATACCTGATAATAACATATGATAATAAAACAAATACACAAATTTATATGAAAACATCACATATTGTTTGCCATTGATTATAAAAGAACAAAACAGTTTTATGGGAGGACTGGACTTTTACTTCACAATACAAACTCGCTCGTACAAAAGAGAGCCTAGGAACAAAACCTAGGAAAAGCAATCAAAAGTACAATTGTTTATTTTTGATTTGGGGGCACTACAACAAAAAAGTGTTTTAACGACACTTGAAAAGTGTCGTTAATGATTTTTCATGGCACTTTTAAAGTGCTGTGTAGAGGGGTGTCATAGAAAGTTTTTGTACTTTCAACGACACATCAAAAGTGCCAAGTAATATATTTATGACGGCACTTTCTATATGTCATGTAATGATTATTTCATGGCTCCATACTGGTGCCATCTTAACATTCTTCAATGACACATGAAAAGTGTCGTCATAAATGTATTTTTACCTTCAACGACACGAAAACTATGCCATGTAATAACTTTATGACGACACTTTTTAAATGTCATTTAATGCTTATTCCATGACAGTCTATGCATGCCATTTTAATGTTATGAATATTTTTCACAATACTTCTTATGTGTTATCTAAATATGTAAATCATAAATATCGACAATTTATGTGTCATCTACTCACTTTTAGCTCACTTCAATGACACATTTTAAATGCCTTCAAAATATCATCAAAGTATATGAAATATAAATTAATTTCATTTGTATATTTATTTCTTACAATTAACCAAAACCAATTTCGCACATAATATAACTTTAATGTACCAACAATAATATATATTGCATTATCTCAAATCCATACAAGGTCTCGATAAAAAGTAATATTGAGAAGAACAAAAGTATATTACATAACAAAGTATATTACATAACACATAAGATTCCTACTAGTACTACTTAACACCCAACTTTTTCCAGCATCAAACTCGAATCTAATTCTGGAAATATTCAATCGATCT
Source organism: Iris pallida (assembly GCA_029216955.1). Lineage (NCBI taxonomy): Eukaryota > Viridiplantae > Streptophyta > Magnoliopsida > Asparagales > Iridaceae > Iris > Iris pallida. The sequence continues at coordinate 1,879,092 of JANAVB010012598.1, read as the reverse complement.
GCACACAAAAAGATGAGAATCAATTATATTTTGAAACAAGCACTAAAAGAATGATAATTTACGATATATAACAATCAAAACTAGAAATACTGAACTAAAGATATATAAAAGAATGATTGAGTACTACTAATACAAAAAGTAGCATATCTAACAATCAAATACGACGATAGCGAGATGGGTAAACAAATATTAGGTACTAAGGCAGACCAGGACATACTGGATCCTCTATCGAGACTGGAACAATGTCTTTGGAAATAAGGGATTCCCCACTGCTATCTACTTGTACTAAGTCAATAAAATTTTAACCCTAGGAGTTGTCTTTTTCACATGTATGGACCAACAAAACTATATTTTCATTTCACTTATTCCACACCTTGTGAAAGGCCTCCAAAGATTCCACTGCTATCTATTTGTACTACAAAAAATATTGCTATAAGATTACAACAGGTCTTCATGACAAATCATGAGATTGGTCACATGAAAATGTAATTCACAAGAAGTAGCAAATCCATTATCCATATAGCAAATTCTACTCATCTGTAAGTCTCTAGTATCAAGATATTTATAACGATACATTGAATGTGGCAAACACATCTAGAGTCCTTCAGAATGTTAAGAGTTTAACTGTTCAAATAATATCCAAACACCCTTTAGCTATAGATTGAATTTACAGGAAAACTTTATAATATGTAATGAATAATAAACATAAAATACAAAAGAAATTTAGTCAGAGACTAGCTATCAACCTTCTTAATATAGTACGCTTACATGCATTAAATACAAAAATGGGAATTTTGCCATATTATAGAACATCCATCACATGTGGATATCAAAATCTAGGTGTCCAAGGAGACCTCCCCTTCCAAATCCCCATGTATAATGTGACTTTAGTATCAGAAACTGTAACAACATTTCAAATATGGATGTCAATATTTTGGCATGTTCTTTAGTATCAGAAACTGACATATGGATATCATAATCTATCATGTACTTTAGTATCATTGACAAAAATAACTAGAGTCGACAAATTGTAACAACAATTGTTGATACCTTCACAGGCCTTATCATAGACAAACTTTGGAAGCTTAGGAACTAAAGTTTCATTTAGAACTAGAGTCGACAAATTGTAAAAAGGAACTGATACCTCCATGTCATTTTGTTGAGCTATTTTGCTGGATTTGGTAATCCAAGATAATCATAATTTATTATGCCATTTCTGTCAGTTACGTCATTTTGTTGAGATGTTAGTATTGTAGGTTGTCAGTAGTAATCTTGCATCAAGAACCCATGAATAGTGAGCAGCAAAAATATCTTTATTAATTATTGATAACATATGCTATATTATAATATAAAATCATGGCACAGAACTCCTTCCTATAGGTTTCTGCCACAAGTCTCAAATGATTGTAGTTTGAAACTGAGCAACGCAAGCTGAGAAGATAGTAGGTAGGATAACCAAGAAACAGAAAAAACCCACATAGGATGAAGTAGAAGATAAGTTCTAACATATTACTATTTTAACAGGAAGAAATGAAGAATTATGTAAAAACTCATGCAGCTGAGAACTGCAAACGTACATCACAATAAAAATGTAATAATTATCCGGCAGGAGAAACCTGAACAAAACTTCAAAATTGAGGTCTCTAATTTCCTTGGGGCCTCTAATTTCCTTGTACTTGTCACTGAAATAATGAAAACATAACGACAATGAATATAGATAAATTTTCTGATGTTTATTTTTGATGCATATAATAATAGAACACACATACAGTTAATCGCACGGAGAAAGCATATAATAATGTGGGTTAAGGAGTAATTTCATGGGAGTGAGGTAGAGAGATTCTGTAGATGGACTTATCACCATCTTAAGGAAAAAGTTGTGCACCTGCAGTGTTAAGAGCTAAGCCCATTGATGATATGATGAACTTATCACCATCAAGCAACCTTTTAAGAACAGTGATGTGCACCTGTAGTGATGTTGCTAATAAATAGTGACCACCAAGGACTTGTATGTGTATATAGCCACACATTTTAACAAAATAGGATAAAATAGGCAACATTTAAATGTCAAATTACATGTTAAAAATGGAATTTAACATAATATGATAAACTAATATGTGTAGGGATGTTAGGTTGCATGTATGTGGGGCTAGAATAGTTTAAAAGATAAAAATGCACTGGAAAGTGCTAACTTGATGAGTAGAATTTAGTTATTTCGTAATAGTCTAAGTTCATCTCTTCGCAGGTTATGAAAACTTTGATTCTGAACTTTTACTTTATTATTTTGCAATGAATACTGTTTTTTGTCTTCACACGTTCCAGGAAGCACAGGCCCTCATGGTACATCGTCCACATGCTTATCAGATACATAAGGGACACAACACTAACATGCCAAAATGTGTGCCAATTCTGAATTCATGTAACATACAACACATTATCAATTAATTGACGAAAAATTTGAATTGTTAACTAAATTATAAGCTTTGAAAAGTGGTGCTTATGGCAGTATACAAAAACTACTGATATAAAGACACAGTATCAGAGGTTCAATACGGTTTATTGAAGTAGCTTTAAGTGGATAAGGCAACTCTCTTCTACCAAGGAAAACAGAGATTACTCTGCAAGAAAGTAAACAAATAGATAGAAGGATACTGATCACACTCCAATATGAGCATATGCATGATGGTGTTTCGACAACTAAATGAAAAGGTCCAAAACATTAAATTTTTGTCCATGTAAAACATAAATAGATGGGAATAGGTATGGTTGAAGAGGGGGAGGTGTTGTCTCAATAACAAGTTGTTAAATATCCACGGAATGCGATAAAGGAACTTCCAGACACTTAAGGAAAAATCTCCCAAAACTCAATAACAAGGTGTTGTCTAAACAACAACACTGCAGTGTTTAGAGCTCCCAAAACTCTTAACACTTAAGGTAAAAAATATACTATACGAGTCCGACAAAAAAGCAAGAAGTGTATGAACTTCCTAATAAATTTCTTCTAAGAACAACCCCACATGATGGGACTGTCACTGCTGGCCAATCGACACTTAGCTTAATGCCCACAGCAACAGATTTGCCTTACAGTATATAGGCAATATACCCCATATTCCAATTTCAATTAGAAAGGCTTAACTGCAGTAATTTTGAGAATATGTATCCTAGTTATCGTGATAGTTCACTTAATTCTATGAAGATATGTAAACAAATCAAGAAAAAACTTAAGAAACACGAAACAACAACCAAATACCCAAGTACTAAGTACACTAGAAAACAATGAGGTATATGCCAATGCAAATAAGGCAAGCAAAAATTAAAATTTTCAAGATGAAAAGAAAAAGAAAAAAAAACATCATACTTTTGAGGCAAATAGAAGTTGTTCACATGGAAATAAAATGTCGTGAACTGATAAAACTTCACATCTGAAAGAATTTGCATGATCATAGAATCAACTGAATCCCAATTATTAATCTCATTCCTTACCGCGGCTCTGTTACAATGTTGAAGTCTGCAATAAAATTTAGAGTCGTGGAAAGATTCGAATATTGAAATAGAACAAGCCTTTTTTTATATAAGAACAAAGAAATAGTATTAGCAACACAAACATGGCCAATTAACCAATTGCAACACAGAGATGTCCAATAACACACACATGGCAAAGCCATCAAAATAGAAATCCTAAGAAACATAATTTTGGTTAAAAATTTTAAGTCAGATTCAATATGAAACCCTAAAAACATTTTCTATATGAGCAAAACCCTAAAAGATATGAATGATTAAATATTAAGAAAGACAAGAACGATTAAAATTACACATACATGAACGATTAAAACCCTAAAATTTCCAGTCAGATTCAAAATGAAACCCTAAAAATATTTTCTATACTAGCAAGCCGTAAAAGACATGAACGATCAATACTACACAGACATGGCCAATTACATAGGCATCGACACATAAAAACATCTGTGTCAGTCAATACAAGCTAGCAAACCCTAAAAGACATGAACGATTAAAATTGCACAGACATGGCCAATTACACAGACGTGATTATTAAGAAAGACAAAATCTAGATGTTGATTTCTTCTTATAAACCATAATTTACAAAGAAAACCCTAGGATCATGAACGATTCTATTTTGTTGCTTACAAAATCCCCAATTATTAACCTTAGATATAAAAAATCCAAGAAACAAAAACTCAAAAAAAGAGGGGTAGAGATGATAACCTAGATGGCGTCGATGATGATGGCGCTGATGATCGAAAGCCCTTTGCTGTCGAATATTTGGGAGGGGAAGAGAGAGAGAGAAAGCGAGAGAGAGAGAGTGAACGAGTAAGCAAGAAAATTTTGGAAGAAATTAAGGGAGAGAAATAGAAAGAAATAAGAGAAAATGAGAAAAAAATTGGTAGAAGGAAGAAGGAACTTGTTCAAGTCGGCTGCTATTTTAAAGCAGGCACGTACATATGATCTCCATTTTTTGGGTAGATAAAAAATATGGTGGGAAGAAAAATTTTAACAACACATTTTAAGTGTTGCATTTAGAATGTGAAAGAAATAGTGGCACTTTTCAAGTGTCGTAGTTAGTATATAATATTACACGACATTTGTAAGTGTCCTTAAAAGTGTTATTGAATTTAAGTTTACGACATTTTTTAAGTATCATAGATTGTGATTAATATTCAGTTACAACGACACCCTTTAGCAGAGTGTCGTCACTACACAAAAATTACGACACCTATTTAGAAGATGTCGTAAAAAAGTGTCGTTATTAACCTATTTTGTTGTAGTGGGGGTTACGGTAGAGGCTCAGGAGAGTGACGGCAACTCTGCGTTACTCCTTGGACGATCGGACGTCGCTTTGGCTCCGGGAAAGAAATACTCTTTGTGTGGGTGGGGGTTACTGATATCTCTGCTCAGGCTCTATGCGTATCACTCTGTCCAGGCTTTTGCAAGGGAATGGCACCTTGCTATTTATAGGACTTTGTGATAAGAAGGGTGTGAAGTAATTACTCCTTAAAAAGTGGGCGGTTAGGGATTTGATTACAATTAGCCTTGATCTTATTTGTTGGAAATTAATCTGGGCCGTTAATATTGATTGTAACAAATCTGGGCAATTAATGTTGATTATACCAAATATGGTTGGTTTGTTGGAAATCGATCTGGGCAGTTAATGTTGATTGTAAAAAATCTGTATCGTGATGATTTGTTGATATCAGCAAATCCGAGTGAATAAATCTTGGTCAATCTCCTGCCATGTGTCCCAACTGCCTGTTATATCGATTTTCATAAATCTCTATTGTTGGGATTTGATCAACTCCTGCTACGTGTCCCAACTGCTGCGAGCCGTATGGAGTACTGTCATTGTTGAGTCGTATGAGTGTGGCCTCGTGTCAGAGCCGCATAAGGGTGGCTTTATCTGAACCGCATGGAAGTCCTTTAATCTGAGCCGCATGGACGTCCTTACAACTGAGCCGTATGGACGTCCTTTAATCTGAACCGCATGGAGGTCCTTATAACTGAGCCGCATGGACGTCCTTACAACTGAGCCGCATGGACATCCTTTAATCTGAACCGCATGGAGGTCCTTATAACTGAGCCGTATGGACGTTCTTACAACTGAGCCACATGGACATCCTTTAATCTGAACCGCATGAAGGTCCTTACAACTGAGCCGCATGGAAGTCTTTGTAACTGAGCCGTATGGAAGTCTTTGCAACTGAGCCCCATAGAGGTCTTTGTAACTGAGCCGCATAGAGGTCTTTGCAACTGAGCTGCATGGACGTCCTTACAACTGAGCCGCATAAAGAGCTTTGGAAATGGGTGGATCGTGCCAGCTGTAAAGATTTTCCTCGTCTTTCTAGGAGTACTCAATAGTCATCATTTCACCTTTATGTCAGAGCCGTCAATCTGTTGTGTCAGGGCTGCTGCATTACGTCAGAGCATTAAATGAGCCAGCTGCACATAGTAATGATGGCCAGCTGTGGATGCCTGCTTTTGAACTACCCACAGCCACGTGGCTTTTCTGAGTCGGATAGAGCTCTCGGGGACTTCTGGGCCGCATGAAGCTCTAAGGGGCTTATGAGCCGCACGAAGCTCTATAGGATTTGTGAGCCGCATAAAGCTCTGTGTGATTTTCTGAGCCCCATGATGCTTCCACTATTTTGAGCCGCATGGATTTTACTTGTTCTTTTCCATGCTTCTACAAGACCCCCTTCAAAGTTTTTAATTTATAAAAATTAAAATACTTTGAATAAGAAGCAAGACCATGTTCGTATAAGATCTCCGTGTCGCATAGACTCCTCTGGCCGCATAGAATGTTCTGGCCGCATGGACGTTCTGGCTGTATGGATGTTCTGGCCGGATAGACTGTTCTGTGCCGTATAGACTGTTCTGTGCCACGTAGGCATCTCATTTATTTTCCTTTGATCTGCTCTGATTTAATCTCATCTTTTGGGATAGGATCCCAAGAGTCAGCTTTAAATATTTAGATTTTGCCTTAATGATTAGGATTAATCTTTTCGCATGCAGGGGTTAGAAATCCAAGAGTCTGCTTTGTTATCTAGGCAGGGCGTCATGCGAAGCGTTTCTTGATCCGCATGCCCCCCATCAGCCTATAAATATGGGTTCTTTGCGAGAGAGAGACTCTTTACTTTCTTTTCTCTTCAACTTTTCCTGCCCTAGTTGCCATCGTCTTCTCTCTCGATCACCGATCAACAATGGCCCCCAAAGCTTCCTCAAGTGCTGCGGTAAAGGGTAAGAGAGCGGCTTCTTCATCGACTGAGGCGCCCACAGTTCATCCTGACGTACACCCCACCATTGATGGTAAGGATTGTGGAAGACTGTATGCTTCAAACCCTGACAAAAAATGGCTCTGTTGCATGTTTTATGCACAAGCCTTTTCTTCTTGGCATTTAATGCGTCCTTCGTCTTCATCGAACTGCCTAAGTTCAGTACGATGAAGTCGCATATGTTGTATGGGCCGCATGAACTTCTTATGTCGGAGTCGCATGGGGTATGCCCCATGTTTGAGCCGCATGGGAAATGACTGAGCCGCATAAGCACCTTTAAAACTAAACCGTATGAAGTCCCACTGAACTGAACCGCATGAGCTCTTGATGAACTGGGCCGCATAAGCACCTTTAAAACAGGACCGCATAAAGTCCCTACTGAACAGAACCGTATGAGCTCTTTTAAAACTGAGCTGCATAAGCTCCAACAGATCAGAGCCGCATAAGCCTATCTGAACTGGGCCACATAAGCCCCATTGAACAGAACCGCACGAGCTCTTTTAGAACTGAGCCGTATGAAGTCCCCCTTTAAAAAAAATGGGACCACATAAGCTTATCTGGACTCGGCCACGTGAGACCCTGCTAAACAAATCCATATGAACTCTTGATGAACTGGGCCGCATGAAGTCCCTCGAATAGAACCGCATATGAACCCCTCAAAGTAGAGCCGCATAAACTCCATTAAAACCGAGCCGCATAAGGACCCATCAAAACAGAACCGCGTGAACTCCATTAAGACTGAGCCGCATAAGGACTCGTCCAAACAGAGCCGCATAAATTCTGTTAAAACTGAGCCGCATAAGGATCCGTCTAAACAAAGCCGCAGGAACTCTTTTTAAATGTTTTCTGGTCATCTCATGTTTTCTTTGTCCTTTTTTTTAGTGAATTTGCCAATTAATGCTGCGGGAGAACCTCTGATAGGTCGCACCCAATCTGCTGTGGGCTATAGGTATGACCACATAGTCGAGTATGTGGTGAACCAGTTTTCAAAGGACGAACCTTTGGAGAGGCTGGATGATATTAAGAAGCAGTCCTTCTTCTTTATTTCGGGGATGATGAACTCAGGGCTGCTGGAGGGCAAATACTTGAAGCCTACGTTCCTCTTTGGGGATGCCTTGACTGTGAAGAACTGTCAAGTTCTGGATGTATCTGAGAGTTGGGACTTCACTTCTGACGGGATGGCGATCCATATTCCTTTGATGGAGCGTCACTTCCCACTGTCATGGTTCAACATGTTGCCTATGACTAGGAAGATGGAGGATTCCTTGACTCCGACCCGGAGCAGAAGGTTATGGGCAAAATTTACTACAACAATAACATGCGGTCAGTGTACACGGGCAGGGTACCAGTCAGCCGATACGTGATGGGGTTGGCACCGGGAAGTTTCTTGAATTTGCAGGGTCCTAATTTCACGTTCTCTGAAGCTGACACTTTCATAAACCAACTTACTCAGAAAGGGTCCTATCATGTTGGCCGATTGTCGCTGCCGAATTAGATACACCCTCTCGCTTCGTGGACCAACCTGTCTACGAGGATCGTACGGAAGTACGAAACTCTCATGCGCGAGATTGGACTCTACCATGCCATTCGGGGCACCAGCTATGGCTTGCCCATAAACAAAAAATTGTTCATGGCTTTGCTGAAAATATACAACTGCCGTACGGAGACTTTCTTTACACCCGTGGGGGAGATGGGGCTTGTTCTGCACGAGATGCAAGTAGTCTCCAAGCTACCTTGGGTAGACGAAGTATTTGAAGTGTATACTCCGACGAACGAAGAGTTCGAGGATCTGGAGCGATGGTTCCCGGGCTTCGTAGCTGTCTACCAGGAACTACTGTGTCATCACAGTACATGCCACCAGATATCCATCAAGAAGGACGACAGCTCAGAAGGAAACCTTCCCCATACTAAGTCCTGGCTCACCTACCTTTTTAAGCTAGGTGTCTCAGGCCGAGTTTCTTTCCGCAGCCCTCAAACCCACGAGGGAAATACAGAGCCGAGTGTCGAAGGCCAAGAGATCGAGGGCCACCGAAGACAGATTCGAGAGTAAAACTGACTCCTTTAGCTATTTTTACCAGGATACCCAGTCGATGTCTGAGAAGGCTCTCCTGGCGGGATTCCTGATGGTATGGCTACAAAATTGCGTGGTCTCAGGAGGGGCTGGTTCCAATGAGAGAATCAGCCATAATTTCATCCTCCCTGCTGTGAAGCTGGTCTTCGGAGTCAGGCTAGCTCTACTCCTGGCCATGGTATACAGTATACACCGTGGCCTTCGCACTTTTACGTCCAAGGTTATCGCCCGCAATGTGACGAAGGACTTTGAACATGTTGAAATGCCATACCACTATCTGATGGGGTGGTTGCTGATGCATTACCGTTCTTTAATGAGGCCTGGCCCCAAAGAGGGCGTAACTGCAGATGACGCCTTCATCTTCCAATATCGTCGCATGCCTTGGGATTGCGAGACTATGCACGCTTGTAGGATGGCACTGTGAAGAGTGGACAGATATAATTTTTTCGTATCTGTTTCTCGATTTACTGCTGAGGAAATAAGGACTGTGCATCTGGATGGTATTGGGCCTCCCCACTTTTTAGACGACAAAATGCTCCTTTGGTTGCACAACATTCGCCCTTCCCACCTGGTATACCGCAACCGCAACGCTGTCTACTTAGAGCCTTACCTGCCCAGTAGGTTCGCCCGACAGTTTAGGTATAGCCAGCTTTTTCTGGACAGTCCCAGCTCTTGCCTGGGTTTTGAAGATAGCATCCTCAATGGCATCAGGGCCTAACATTATTATAATACGGTTCACACCCATACTAGCTTCTCGGTTCCTGATACTGGGGATTCATGAGAGATCTTGTACTTGGCGGCTCTCTACCACGTCATGGCGAATAAGCCTCCTGTTGGCTTCGACCCGAGTACCAGCTTCATTGTTGGTACCGACTTGGAGGAGAAACCCAAGGGGTCTAAGGCGAAGAAGAAGCGGGAGAACACAGTTGCTGTGTCGGACTCGGAGTCTGCTAATACGGACGAAGAGGATAAAGAGCATAAATCTGATGCCGATAACTCTTTCCCTCCTACAGATGAGGTAGTGGCGGATCAGCCGTCCATTGTACCGAGCTCTTCCCGAAAGCGAAGCAGGCCTGAGTTTGCTGGTGGCGGCAGAACCTACTCCATGAAACGGGCTACGGTTAGGCCTCGCCGGCTGCTCATTAAGGAGAGAGGCGAGGATATTGGCACCATTTCGGAGGTGAATTGAATTACAACCATCTCCTTCTTTAGCTCTACCTTTTTCTGAACTATGATCTAATCATTTTTTTTTCTCTGTAGGTGTCAGAAGAGTCAGACTCTCGAGAGCCGACAGCTATTTCTGAAGTCAACCCGACCCTGACCACTTTGATTAGTGGCATGTGTGCAGAGATTATTTCTGTCGGGGTTCTCTCGACGGCGGAGGAGGGGTCTCACGTTGCTGAGGTCTCAACCCAGGGCGACGTGGGTTCCGTTGAACCCATCCTCGAGACTGCTGAACTTCAGCAGGGTGATGCTGACTCAGTTGTATCTCCTTCCAGGGTGGCTGGGGCAGAGGAACCGGCTGAATTTGGCTCGGGTGTCGCTGGCGAAGAGATTACGACGGCTGTGAGCGAACCTCAGCTTCTGCAACTCTCCCCCGGTAAGATAAGCCAATTCTTGACTAGTGAGAAGGCTCATTCGCTGTATCATCACATCCTTTGGATTAAGCTGATTGATGGTTGCTCTGGACATACAGGTCCTGCTCCTTCACTGCCAATGACAGACATTGTTAGGGTATAGTTTGCTAGAGGGGACCTGGGGGAAGAGAGCGTGCCTCCTCTCCCTCCCGCTTTCGTTGAGGGACCTCCCGCTGAATCGAGCTCAGGAGAACGAGAGACAGAACTGTCGGGATGGGGAGAGATGGTCCCTGCACCCTCATCTGTTCATATGGCTCCAGAGGTCGACCTCTCTGCCCTGCCGAGCCTCTGGATTCTTTGGGCTGCGGAAGAAGAATTGGCCGCTATTCAAGCGTCCTTTCGCTCGAAATTTGTTTTCCTTGTGGCAGGGGTGTCAAGTTCCGTTGCATCTTCTTCGACTCTGCCAGCCACTCTCCCTTTGACGCCGTCTTCTTCAGAAGTTCTGGATGAATCATCAAGGGATGTGGTTGACAGTTTCTACCATCACCTGAGGCGAGGAGTCGAAGCCGCTGTGGAGAGGGGGATCTCTTTTGCCTGGCCCGTCAATGCTCTCGTGGCCAGATTAAAATTCTTAGAACCCTTCCAGGTGGGGCGGAGATAGTTGAGCTACTGGAGCCCAAATTACTGAGGCGGATCAGCTTGTGGCCCAGTTTCAAGTACTCGACAAGTTGATCTGTCTTCAGCGATAGATCAGGAGCGGGCCTTCCTCATCACTGTCCTGGAGAAGATAAGGGGCGCACGAGATACGTCTAAGTCAGTTATCATGAAGGACCTCGACGATCTGTCTCTCCGGTATGATCAGCTGATCCGCAGGAGCGAGGATTGTATGGCTCGGGAAGCGGCCGCCTCTCACGGAATAATTGATACGAGGGAACAGATCCTCGAGCTCTAGAGGAATCTGGTTTTCTTGGAATCTGAGCTCGAGGCCTTCCGTACAGATAAAGAGCTGATCGTTCAGGATGCCGAAAAGGTCACCCGAGCTTCTGCTGGCCTGGAGCGTGCCTGAAGAGACTCGAAGATGGCTGGCAGACCCACGCGCATCTGGAGGATGCAGAGCGGCTGAATCAGGAGGCCGAGCGTTGTGCCAAGCTGCGAGTTGAGCGGTCTACCGCCGTGCTGAGGGACCGTCTCAGAGAATTATGTGTAGCCGAACCATAATTGGCCTTTTTTTTCTTTCTTTCTTTGTCATTTTCCTTCTGTAAGCCCACTTCCCGATTTTTTTATATTTGATTATGATTTACTTTTATGGTTATTTGGACCTTAGTAAGAATTATTTATCTATTATATAGTTTATCATAATTTTTAGATATTTTAGATAATTTTTAAATATCTATAAGATTTATATATTTTATTGAATTTCATGATTTACCATATGGCCATTCGGGGTTATTTTTGGGACCAGTATTTTATTTAGGTCCTAGAACCTCAAAAACTATTTTCTAAATTTTCTGGATTTTTTTGGTATTTTCTGGAATTACCTTGATAATAAAATATAGGAAAAACCTATTTTCTAGGACTTCTGGAATTTATTGTGCTAGCCTAAGAGCAAATATTGACCCCAAATATTTTTCTAGGGTTCATTATACTATTTATATTTTCTAGAATTTTCCATAATTTTTGGCAATATTTAAGTATTTATTTATTAAGATTTATATATTTTTAAAGGCTTCCAATATTTATTATGAGGCCATTTGGGACTAATATGAGGTAAAACATTTTTATTTATATTCTAGAAGGTTAGATATATTTTCTATAATTTTCTATATTTTTTTTGGAATTTTTAGGATTTTATTTGAAGTTATTTGGAGTTAAAATAATTTTTTTAATGATTTTCTATAATTAAATAATTAATTTTACAGTCAACCACCCCCCCTGGCCCACCTGTCGGCGCTCAAACCTGTCATCCACCGCCTTTCTCTCTCCTATATATATTATTATATTCGCCACCCTAATTTAATTCTAGCCGCCTTTTGTGGGAGAACTCATCTAGGGTTTCCGACTTCCCGAAGCGATTTCCGCCAACTCCGACGTGCTTTTCGCATGCCATTTTTTTTGTTGGATTCGTATCGAGGTAAGATTTCTGAATATGTAATTTATTTTCATAATTTCTGAACTTAAATTTCTGGAAAATTCGTAGAGTGTCGGTTGTCCGAAACTTGACACGTTTCGGTGTTTTCGAGATTTCGGAAGAACCAGAAATCGAAATCATGAACCGTTTCAATTTTCGGAAAGCTAACACAGAGCTCTACAACATATATTTTTCCCAGAAATAATTTCATTCATTTAGTATTTTAGTTTTTCTGTTGAACTCATAACTGATCAGTTGATCCCCATTTTGGTTACGATTAGCCATAACGACGATATCTTTTGACCAAAGCGTGATTTTATGGCACGGTTGATTCCAGCGCACTCATGGTGCTGAAATCTACCAAAGTACACTTTCAAAATCTAGAGTTCACAGCATTTGACTAAAAAGTCAATGGCACGCCTCGATTTGCGTGTCATGGATTCCAAAATTGGAAACACGACTTTTGATGGCCAAACATGCATGTTTAGATTATATTTAGATTATTATTAGGTTAAATTAGGTTTTTAAGTAAATTATTCTAGAATTAATTATTATTAGATTAGTAACCCAACTAGCCACTATTCCATGAATTTAGAACTAGAACATTAAAATTGATTTATGGTTTTCGTACACGGTTCGTGATGCAATATGTGTTATAGATTGATAGCCTCTAGATTGGCATTTCCCTCATCATCTACTTGTGACTACGGTTTGTGCAAGGATTCAGACAAGTACAGTATTGCATTTATGTTTTAGTTCATTATAATATTTACTCTATAGATTTCTTGTTTGATATCCCGTTGAGTCATTGCTTAATATTCCATTGAGACACGATTGTGACACTATAGTTATTGTATCCTTCTTAGTGTATCATTGACCGTTATTGATTGCTAGAGAGTCGGGAGGGGAAATACTCGGTAAATACGTGAACAAACCCAATTACCATTACCGAATGATAGCTAAGTCATACACACCCACGTATGAGTCAGCCGTACCAATTACTGAATGAAAGCAATCGTATGATGTGCCGTATTAGCCCAGTCATTCACGTATTAAAAGGTATTTCACACACACATAGTTGTTTCCATTGTTCCTTTATCTAGTTCTTGTCCTGCTAGATCATATCTTACTAGTTTATATTTTGCTAGTTCATTTCCTTCTAGTTTATCTCTTGCTAGTTCTCTATATGCTCTTTGCCATTATTATTTCTCGTTGTTCGAACTTATTTTGGACTAACAACATTAATTACAATATGGTTGTACCCTGCTCCTTTTCTGACTGGATCGTTGTTATAGGTGAGGTTGACATGCCTACTCTTGCGCTATGGACCATCTGAGGGGGAGATAGAGACTCGAAGGCTAAACCATAGAAGACTAGTTAGTTGTGTGGTAGTTTTCTATAAATGTAAAAGCTTACATTCTTCTTCAAATGTAAAACTTTTATATTTTGTAAAGTTGATTTAGTTGTTGTGAATGAGCAGTTAGTATTTATGAGCACTTTATTTATTGTGGGCTAGACATCGTATTACCGTCGATACCGCAGCGTAGGCTGGGTTTAGACACGCACTCGTATCCCGAAAAGCGGGTGCGGGTCGTGACACCTTCCTTTCGATAGGGACGTAGTCCTCGAATATGTAGTACTTTTGCTTTTCAATAAATGACTATGTTTCCATCATCCATCATCTATTATGCTTGTATTGTATCTTTGGTATTCATGATATTTGCCCCACTGGGGGACTATTTGTGGACCTATTACCCATGGCATACCTTGGTTTTAGGTACGGATAATAAGTTTAATTCGGGATACCTAGAATGATTCCACGGTAAGGTGGCCATAGAAGTTCTTAATATCGAGCGAAAGAGTGCCATGGGGCAGCTGGGACCCAGATGTATGATGAGAAAGGAGCTGCATGTACTAGAGGACTTAGTACAAGATTTGTGGTCACAGAGGACATTTGTGGTCAACAGAGGATTTTGTGGTCAACTGAGGACATTTATGGTCAATTGAGGACATTTGTGGTCAACAGAGGACATTTGTGGGCCTATTATCCTTAGGGTACCCTGGTTTTGGATACGGATAATAAGTCGAGAGAGAACCAACATACATACTCAGAGGTAATGAGGACGTAGTAAATATGAGGGTTTCTTCGATGGAATCTTCCTACTCAAAGGTAATAAGGACGTGGCAGGAGTGGACACCATGAAGGGTACACAGAATAACTCAGAGGTAATATGGACGTGGAAGTTCTACGTAAGGGGTGGTTTGTTTTTGATGGAATTGAAACAACTCAGAGGTGACATCGACGTAGTTATTTTAGAAAATTTGTGGATCTGTTACCCTTTTTATGCACTGATAGTACAGGTAGTGGATCATGATGAAGGAGCTCTTTTAGGAAGAAAGTTCAGAGGTATGATCATACATGACTTGCTATCCAGAAGATACGATATAGATTCATTTGGAAGGACCAGAGTGTAAGTTCAGCGGTACCTGAGGGCACATAACTTAACAGTCCGGAAGATTTGGAGTCAGAGTAAAAGTTCAGCGGTACCAGAGGGTACATAACTCGATAATCTGAGAGATTTGGAGTCAGAGTGTAAGTTTAGCGGTACCAGAGGGTACATAACTCAATAATCTGGGCAATTTGGAGTAAGAATATAAGTTCAGCGGTACCAGAGGGTACATAACTCAACAATCTGGGAGATTTGGAGGATGTCGTTTCAGACATAATACTTTTTCAGAAACTTGCCGTTGATGGGCAACATGAGCAAGTCTCTATTTTGTTTTACGAGGAGGTAAGCACCATTGGAGAACACAGCCTCAATGACAAATGGGCCTTCCCACTTTGGCTGGAATTTGCCGGCAGTTTTATGAGTCATAACCATCATCCTTCGAACTGCCAAAACGAGATCGCCCACTTGGAATGTTCTGAGTTTAACCTTCTTGTTGAAGGCTCCGGAGATTCGGGCTTGATACAGCTCGATTCGTTGCTGAGCTAACAGGCGCTTCTCATATAGGGCCTCCAACTCTTGTAGCCGGCGATGGTGATTATCATCCGTTGTTAATCGATAGGTAAGGACAATGCGGAGTGAGGGGATTTGAGTCTCTAGTGGGAGAACTGCCTCACTCCCATATACCAGGCAGAATGGTGTGTTCCCGATGGCCGTCCGGACTATAGTACGGTACGCCCATAAGCATTCGCCAAGCTTCTCATTCCAGTCGCGTTTGTTGGAAGACACGAACATCTTGAGTAGCTTGATTATAATTTTACTGAATGCTTTTGCCAACCTATTCGCTGTCGGATTGTACGGCATTGAAGTAATATTCTGGACTCGGTGTTTGTCGCAGAACCGATAGAAGGCGTGGCTTACGAACTGCGGACCATTGTCGTGGATGATCCTTCGGGGCAGTCTGAAGCGATAGATGACGTGATGCTTGAGGAAGCTGATCACGTATGAAGTCTTCACTTCTGCCAGCGGAATAGCCTCCGCCCATTTAGAGAAGTAATCCGTGATTGCGAGTATGAAGCGATGTCCTCAGGACGAAGGTGGAGTGATCGGACCAATGATGTCCATTCCCCATGCTTCGAATGGCCAAGATGCCACCGTCGGATGTTGAAACTCGGATGGCTGGTAGATGAAATCTGCATGGACTTGACAGTCTTTGCACTTTCTTGTATAGTCTATCGCATCCGCCACCATCATAGGCCAGTAGTAGCCCATTCGGCGAAGACGGTCTTATAATTTCAGGCCAGGCTGATGGGCTCGACAGACGTCATCGTGAGCTTCACGCACGGCTTCTTTGGCTTCTGTATTTGACAGACATCGAAACAGTAATCCATCGTATGATCGTCGATACAGCATTTTTGTCTCCGTATCATAGAAGAATCTGAGAGAACGCCTTCTGATGGAAGTGGCTTCTTTTGGATTCTCCGGCAAGATACCATAGACTACGAAGTTAATGAATGGCTGTCTCCAGTCTGGTGCTTCTCCGACTGTCAGAGATGAGTAACTCTCAACACATTGAACATTGTTATTAGGACAGACCAATTCACGGCCTATTACGTCAACCAAGTGGTGAGCATGATTCGAAACCGCTAAGGAAACGGCAAGGCCTGCTAGGGCATCGGCTTCAATATTCTGGAGCCTGGGAACGCATTCTCTGAAGAACCCTTCCAAGGACGAGATGATGTCAATCGCTATTTGGTGATAGGGGATCATGTCTTTATGATGAACTTCATATGAAACCCAGATCTGGTTAACGATTATCTGTGAATCGCCATATGCTTCGAGGTTCTCTACCCCCAGTTCTTTTGCAGGTCGGAGGCCGATAACCAGAGCATTGTACTCTGCCACGTTGTTTGAACAAGGTTTCGTGAGGGAGTACGCCCGATTGATCACCAACCCAGAGGGAGAAATCAGCACCACTCTGTCTCCGACTACGATATTGCCTTTGGGCCCAGTTTCTGAAGCACCGTCAAAGAACATTCACCAAACGGCATCATGGAAGACCATATTTGAATTGGCGACCTCGTCTGGGATCTCTTCGTATATTCTGGTTGACCCCAAACCTGGATAGGCTTCTAAAAAGTCTGCCAGAGCTTGACCTTTAACAGCCTTCTGTGGGACGAAGATCATGTGGTAGGGAGATAATAATATTACCCAAGTAGCGAGGCGAGAGCTGAGTGCTCCTGGTTTGGTCATGAGGACCCGGAGAGGGTTGACTCGTGATATCACATGTATGGTTTGTCCTGTGATATAGTGTCGCGTCTTCTGAATGGCGAACACTAGAGCGAGGCACTCATTTTCCACGACAGTATATTGATGCTCAGGCCCTACCATCATTCGGCTGAGGTAGTAGATGGCTTGTTCATGGACTGCATAATTGTTTTGTGCTAGTAGAGCACCGAAAGAATGCTCCATAGCTTGCACATAAAGCAGGAATGGCTTTCCAGCAACCGAGGCCACCAGGACTGGAGGGTTCGACAGGTATTCTTTGATATTATCGAAGGCACAGTTGTGTTCGAGTTCGCATTGACCGTGGGACCCAAGATTGTTTGGTCAGTAGTCCTTCCTTGCAGAGCTGGTATGACCGCTTTGACCTTGTCCATGGATTTAACCAAAGTATGAAGTATAGCCTCCAGAGTGTCAATGCATTGGTGATCACTAGGACCGTCTTGGTCGTTGTTCGTCATGAACACCGTCCCCACATGAGAAGAAATGGAAGGAATGGTGGAAGATGTGCCCTCCGAATCATAACCTTGTACAGAGATGTCGTCGGGGTATGTAGGAATATTTTCCTCTGGTTCGGACTCAGAGGAAGTGTTACCCCCTGCATAGGAGGCTGCCTCATCTTGGGACCCGTAGACATCCTCAGGAACGTCCGGATTTACTGTATCTATGGAGGAAATTGTTTCCCCTGGTGCATCTTCTTAGAACACCGGATTGTTGTGGACGTTCGGAGGGGTGCTACCCCCAACTTCGGCCACCCCCAGAGGTGCAGTTGACGAATCCCCAAGTGTTGAAGATTTCGTTTTAGAGTGGGTACCATGAAAAACTCCTCCTGTGGTGGTTGTGGACAACCGCTTGGATGCGAGTTTCCTGGCCACGCTAGTTGAGATCGTCGGGCTGGAAATATTTGTCTTCTTCCTTCTCCCGCCGCTAGGGATCTTTAGAGCAGAATGCAGGAGGCGACGAGAAGCGCCTCGTCTTCTGATGGGTGTTGCAGTTGTTGGAAGACGGACCGCCGGTCTTCTTGTACTGCTGCATTGTTGCAGCAGTAATTGACAATGACTTGGGTGCAGTGATGTCTACAGAAGGACTCTCTGCACACCGAAGCTTCTTCTCTTTCTTTGTGCTTGTGAAGGATCACGTCACGTAAGTCAGGTACGTCTCAAGCAACCTTTACACCCGTTTCGTGGGCCCAGGAATCCCGAGCATTTGAGTATGTTGGCACCATATTTGCTCCCTGATTGTTGGGGACTCTTGGGAACCACTCTATCCATTTACCGTCGGGAACCACTCTATCCATCACGCGTCATCGTGGCCACGCTTTCCTCTGCCTTGGGCGAACTCCGGTGACCCCCTGGGTCCGCCCTCTCCTCCTCCAGCGCGCCATCGAGGCGATTCGTGCGTTTTGAACGACGTCCCGTCGTGACGCGCGCGGGATCGAGTTCATTTTGACGCTCCGTCGCAGCGACTTCGTACGCATTTTCCCGGAAATTCAGGGTTGATTTTTTTTTATTTTTTTTTATTTTTTTTTATTTCCCGTGCCATTGATATTTGGAGTATCAGGGATGTTCAATTCTGGAAATCTTCTTCACGGGTTTTGGAGTGGACATGATTACCTTCATGACGGTATATGGTGTCCCATCCAAACTTGTTCCCTTGTACTCTTTCTGCTTCGCTGAACTTTGGGTCGATTTAGACCATTTGATTATTATTTATTTTCCCACTCTTTTTCTTGATCTTTTTCAGCGCGTTACCATGACATTTAAATTGGGAGCGCAAGACCAGTCAGTTTCTTGAAACCAACTCCTCATTGATGATCTACTCGAGACGCTCGTCACCCATGACCTTTGTGTCCCACTCAGACACGTCATTTTGAGCTCCATTGATTCGCACAACTTTTCCGACACGTGACCCGATTTTATTTTACTCCGCGACGTCACATTTATCTTCCAACTTGATTTGTGGGTCCCCTGTCGACCAAAACCTGTCTGCCCCAACTATGGACATGGCCCCCATTGAGCCTACTATCCGTCCGTCACTTGTGTTCCATTTATTGGAATCTCCATGTGCTACTTATTTGCCCATGATCATCAACGCCTATTTTAAATTCGATTTTTGCACAATGTCCAGTTTTGACCCAATCCGGCTCCACCGAGCCCAGTCCAGCTTTGTGTTACCCACCATCGGGACACCCTCATTTTTCGTGTCAAAAATAATATTTAATATCCTTCTACCTATTTCAAATTTGAGTGTAACTTTCATTGGATTTTAAACCCCAATTAAATCCAATCCCCCCTAAATAAATCTCCACCCTTGATTTTTCCCTCATTCCATCATCACCATTTAATTTCCCTCACACTCACAACCCCTCCTATTTTATTGCCCAAAAATATTAAGCAATCTCCTACATTTTTTTATATTTTTTGGAGATTTCTAATTATTTATTCTCCTTTGGAATGACCATTTTTCCAACCTATTGTTCCTAGCCATTGATTCACCTAATCAAATCTCATCCATTAAGTTTCCCCCCATACACACTCTCACAGCCACAATTGGCAGCCGGCCCTAAAATTCACATGGAGAGAATTCCTTCTCTCTCTCTCTTAAATTTATTACAACATCTCTTTCTCTCTCTCCCTTCCTTAATATATTTCCCACAACTTTACTACAACAACTCAACACCACCATCAGCTCCCATGCAACCCGAGCACAGCACCCATGGCCATGGCCGACCCCGTCGACCAACTCCTCCCCTGGCCACGCCACCGTGCTCCTCCCCTTTGGCCGTCGACCAACTCCACACACCACCATCATCTCCTCCACCTTCACACCCTACAAACCGCCACCACCAATGGCACGGCATTGAAGTAATATTCTGGACTCGGTGTTTGTCGCAGAACCGATAGAAGGCGTGGCTTACGAACTGCGGACCATTGTCGTGGATGGTCCTTCGGGGCAGTCTGAAGCGATAGATGACGTGATGCTTGAGGAAGCTGATCACGTATGAAGTCTTCACTTCTGCCAGCGGAATAGCCTCCGCCCATTTAGAGAAGTAATCCGTGATTGCGAGTATGAAGCGATGTCCTCAGGACGAAGGTGGAGTGATCGGACCAATGATGTCCATTCCCCATGCTTCGAATGGCCAGGATGCCACCGTCGGATGTTGAAACTCGGATGGCTGGTAGATGAAATCTGCATGGACTTGACAGTCTTTGCACTTTCTTGTATAGTCTATCGCATCCGCCACCATCATAGGCCAGTAGTAGCCCATTCGGCGAAGGCGGTCTTATAATTTCGGGCCAGGCTGATGGGCTCGACAGACGTCATCGTGAGCTTCACGCACGGCTTCTTTGGCTTCTGTATTTGACAGACATCGAAACAGTAATCCATCGTATGATCGTCGATACAGCATTTTTGTCTCCGTATCATAGAAGAATCTGAGAGAACGCCTTCTGATGGAAGTGGCTTCTTTTGGATTCTCCGGCAAGATACCATAGACTACGAAGTTAATGAATGGCTGTCTCCAGTCTGGTGCTTCTCCGACTGTCAGAGATGAGTAACTCTCAACACATTGAACATTGTTATTAGGACAGACCAATTCACGGCCTATTACGTCAACCAAGTGGTGAGCATGATTCGAAACCGCTAAGGAAACGGCAAGGCCTGCTAGGGCATCGGCTTCAATATTCTGGAGCCTGGGAACGCATTCTCTGAAGAACCCTTCCAAGGACGAGATGATGTCAATCGCTATTTGGTGATAGGGGATCATGTCTTTATGATGAACTTCATATGAAACCCAGATCTGGTTAACGATTATCTGTGAATCGCCATATGCTTCGAGGTTCTCTACCCCCAGTTCTTTTGCAGGTCGGAGGCCGATAACCAGAGCATTGTACTCTGCCACGTTGTTTGAACAAGGTTTCGTGAGGGAGTACGCCCGATTGATCACCAACCCAGAGGGAGAAATCAGCACCACTCTGTCTCCGACTACGATATTGCCTTTGGGCCCAGTTTCTGAAGCACCGTCAAAGAACATTCACCAAACGGCATCATGGGAGACCATATTTGAATTGGCGACCTCGTCTGGGACCTCTTCGTATATTCTGGTTGACCCCAAACCTGGATAGGCTTCTAAAAAGTCTGCCAGAGCTTGACCTTTAACAGCCTTCTGTGGGACGAAGATCATGTGGTAGGGAGATAATAATATTACCCAAGTAGCGAGGCGAGAGCTGAGTGCTCCTGGTTTGGTCATGAGGACCCGGAGAGGGTTGACTCGTGATATCACATGTATGGTTTGTCCTGTGATATAGTGTCGCGTCTTCTGAATGGCGAACACTAGAGCGAGGCACTCATTTTCCACGACAGTATATTGATGCTCAGGCCCTACCATCATTCGGCTGAGGTAGTAGATGGCTTGTTCATGGACTGCATAATTGTTTTGTGCTAGTAGAGCACCGAAAGAATGCTCCATAGCTTGCACATAAAGCAGGAATGGCTTTCCAGCAACCGAGGCCACCAGGACTGGAGGGTTCGACAGGTATTCTTTGATATTATCGAAGGCGCAGTTGTGTTCGAGTTCGCATTGACCGTGGGACCCAAGATTGTTTGGTCAGTAGTCCTTCCTTGCAGAGCTGGTATGACCGCTTTGACCTTGTCCATGGATTTAACCAAAGTATGAAGTATAGCCTCCAGAGTGTCAATGCATTGGTGATCACTAGGACCGTCTTGGTCGTTGTTCGTCATGAACACCGTCCCCACATGAGAAGAAATGGAAGGAATGGTGGAAGATGTGCCCTCCGAATCATAACCTTGTACAGAGATGTCGTCGGGGTATGTAGGAATATTTTCCTCTGGTTCGGACTCAGAGGAAGTGTTACCCCCTGCATAGGAGGCTGCCTCATCTTGGGACCCGTAGACATCCTCAGGAACGTCCGGATTTACTGTATCTGTGGAGGAAATTGTTTCCCCTGGTGCATCTTCTTAGAACACCGGATTGTTGTGGACGTTCGGAGGGGTGCTACCCCCAACTTCGGCCACCCCCAGAGGTGCAGTTGACGAATCCCCAAGTGTTGAAGATTTCGTTTTAGAGTGGGTACCATGAAAAACTCCTCCTGTGGTGGTTGTGGACAACCGCTTGGATGCGAGTTTCCTGGCCACGCTAGTTGAGATCGTCGGGCTGGAAATATTTGTCTTCTTCCTTCTCCCGCCGCTAGGGATCTTTAGAGCAGAATGCAGGAGGCGACGAGAAGCGCCTCGTCTTCTGATGGGTGTTGCAGTTGTTGGAAGACGGACCGCCGGTCTTCTTGTACTGCTGCATTGTTGCAGCAGTAATTGACAATGACTTGGGTGCAGTGATGTCTACAGAAGGACTCTCTGCACACCGAAGCTTCTTCTCTTTCTTTGTGCTTGTGAAGGATCACGTCACGTAAGTCAGGTACGTCTCAAGCAACCTTTACACCCGTTTCGTGGGCCCAGGAATCCCGAGCATTTGAGTATGTTGGCACCATATTTGCTCCCTGATTGTTGGGAGACTCTTGGGAACCACTCTATCCATTTACCGTCGGGAACCACTCTATCCATCACGCGTCATCGTGGCCACGCTTTCCTCTGCCTTAGGCGAACTCCGGTGACCCCCTGGGTCCGCCCTCTCCTCCTCCAGCGCGCCATCGAGGCGATTCGTGCGTTTTGAACGACGTCCCGTCGTGACGCACGCGGGATCGAGTTCATTTTGACGCTCCGTCGCAGCGACTTCGTACGCATTTTCCCGGAAATCCGACCGTTGGATCGGTGATTTCTTCGCTCCGTCGCAATCTCGGTATATCTACCTTTATCCCTGTCAAATTTCGTCCGTTAATTTTATCGTTTGATACATGAAAACCGGCCACCAAGTTGATCGTTTAAATTGTATTAAATTTGGACAGTTTCGTGGGGCCAACTTCGTCAGCTTGTATCTCCTCCACCGTAGCTCCGTTTGGCGTGCTACTAGTTCCTGTGCGAAGCTGGTATAACCCTCTTACTACCCCTCCAGTTTCGTTTCATTGTGAGCTTGTTTGATTGGTTGAATCCAACGCCAAAGTTGGTCGTCCGAATTCGTAATTTTCAACTTATAAAATTCTATTTTTGAACATGGGACTCCAGATTTCATTTCTGACACCACCATTAGACTTGTGGCGTCGTTCTGACATGTTTTCATATAAAATTTGTTAGATTTGGAGAACGTGGGCCCGGGCACGTTTTTCGGTGCAAAACGGGTCCCACTTTCTGGGTCAACGGGACTTTCTGACGCCGGCTCATCGGAATCCAATTCCGGAGATACCGTTGAGTTGGTATCGTCATTCTGGACTCGTTGACATATAATTTGCTAGGTTTTGGTGGACATTGGGTCTGGCACGCATTTCGGTGTAAGTCGGATACCAATATTCGGGCCAACGGGTCATTTTGAGATCGGCTCATCGGAATCCAATTCCGGAGATACCGTTGAGTTCGTATCATCATTCTGGACTCGTTGACAGGTAGTTTGCTGAGTTTTGAGAACTTTGGCTCCGGCACGCATTTCCGTGCAAACCGGAATTTCAAGTTCTGGTCAACGGGCCAAATTGAGATCGGGTCAATGGAATCCAATTCTGGAGATACCGTTGGGTTCGTATCGACATTCTGGTTGCGTGGACATATAATTTGTTATATTTTATAGACTTGTTTTCTTGCATGTTTTTCGGTGCAAAACGGCTCCGTCACGGGCACCGTTTTGATCCGAAATTATCTTTTGCCCTTGTGTCCAAATTGGACCGTTGGGTAGGCTATCCTAGCTAATTTGACCATTCTGGACACGTTGGCGATGTTCATTTCATCGTCCGACAATGTTTGTTGATAATTTCTCTGAGTTTAACCTTTTTATAATTAATTAATAATTAATTCATATAATGTTCGTATTTCGGGATTAGTACAACGAAACTGAGATCAGTCAATTCCAGTGATCTCATATCGCTAAAATTGACAAGTTGGACACGTGGATCACTATAATAAGATTATCAACCTTACCGATATTCTCCTTATCTCGATTTGCGTGTCGTAAGTTTCGACGTACAAATAACGAAGTACACTTTATATTAGACTAGAATTGACCCTGTTTGACCAGAGTTGACCAGTTGACCCAAAGTCAATTGTAAGTCAACACTTGACCTAGTTTGACTAGATTATTGACCGGAGTCGACCTAGAGTTGTTTTGACTTAGAAGAACCTAGAATAATGTAGATTGATTATAGAGATTCATTTATTACAACTTGAACACCTTGTAACCTGTGTTGCTTTAAATAGGACTCTGTGGCTTTAGTGGGACCTCCTATACTTATCAGCTGTTCAGGTTATCGAGGCGAGTACATTCTCTGATCATTTTATATCCTGCTTAGAATTATTTCCTGCAGTAGATTACTTTACTTGTACTGTCACGACGGTCACACGGATTGGTACTATATGGATCCTTTCTTGAGATGTTATCCTTATGGAGCATCGGGTACTACGTGTTCTGTGCGTTTCACTTACATGGCGTATCACTATGCTTCTTGGTTCACTTGATTACTTGTGACATGTACCCTCATGATCACAGAGTCTCTTGAATCTTACACAGTTGGGTAACCCTCAGACTCCCCATTTATGGGACATCCATGTATCACCCTTCGCGGGCCTTGCATGGAATCATATAACATAACCTGGCTGGATCCTTGTGTATTGATTGGGGGTACGAGAGAGTAGAAGTGGACATGTGAATAATACACCAGTAGTATCTTCATTGAATCATTCCGTAGTGTCTTCATTGAATCATCCCAGGACATTTACATGTTCATGTTGTACTCTGACTCACTAGTCACTGCTAGTTCTCTATGTATAGTAGATATTTCTATTACAGCTCTCTCTCTGTTTACATACAGCATTTCTTTCAGTACTTATATCTTACTTTACTGCATGTTCATATTTTCTAACCTACTATGAATTGTTGAGATGTACTGTGCTCGCTCCAGTCCTGACTGGATCTGTTGATAAATTTTCCAGATAGCCTGGAGGTGCCTGCTAGCCTAGAGGAGACACATTAGAGGTTGTTTAGGTAGTTATTCATTTTGCTGGAGTTGTATTTACTTTGTGGATTACTGTATCTTATTTGAGTTTTGAGATGTACTTCTGGGTTCATGTATCTTAGACACTTAGACTTCTATCTCCTGTATTTATTTTGGATTTCATGTTTTATCTATCCTTATCATGCTCTACCTTAGATGTGATTGAATTTGTATCTACTATGTCACCCCCATTCGGGGAGTATAAACTACTTAGCTTTATATTGTTAGATGTTGTGACCTAGGACAGCGTTCTACCGCCGACACTGTGGCGTAGGCTGGGCGTTGTTACGCTCTCGTGCCCTAACTCTAGGGTGCGGGTCGTGACACGTTTTTAGTGGTGGCCCATGCAGGTCGAGACTAAAGTGTAGTGGTATTCGAACTTGAGTACCACTACAGCCTGCACTAGGAATAGGATATATTTTTGAAGATACTCAATCACAGTTAGGAACCCTTGAGAGATTCCTGGGACGACCCTGGAGAATCTTATTTAACTTCGATTTGAAAACTCTATTTCCCTTGATTTGATTTATCTTTATTTTCTGTTGTTAAATTTAATTTTAAGGGATTATTGTGAATTTGAGTTTGTATTTATTAATTTTGATGGATGATTGCCGAATTTTGAATTTTGATAATAGCGGTTGCATTCGAGTTTGTATTTTGATGGATTTTGTTCATTTTTGAACTTTGATGTTCGTTAATAAATTTGATTTGATTTTTGAGTATTCATTATTGATTAATTTAATTTTTGGCAAGATGAAATTATATGGACTAGGTCATCTAAGTTTTGGAAATCTAATCTTCTACGGTCACATTAGTCAGCATGGTGAGGACATATAGTTGACTTGGATATATTTCTCGGGTGTGGGAATTTAAGGTTTTCGCAGCCAAGCTAGCGACACCGCAAAAATATTAAATACCACGATTCTAGACGTATGTGCCTAAGTCGAGGACTCTGTGATTATCGTAGCCTTGCTTACTGGTATGACGAGGATTTAGAGTACCATGATTTTGGATAGACGCATATGATTATCAGATTGTACCTTAAATGTTTTCAAACATGTTTTCTCTACTTTTGTTTCAGTCATTCAAAAAAGAAAAAAAAGAATTATTATTGTTTGGTTGTCTAGTTTCCTATTATTTAACTCAGGAGTACGTTTAGCTGGTTTTATAAACCTTGTGAAATTTCTTGCTATGAGTTTTTCATAATACAATGAATCGATAATTTTGCTAGACTTTATCTTAAATTTGATATTTTAACTCTGGATTTTAAAATGGTTTCCTCTTTTAAAACGGATAAGTAGAACAGATTTTATTACCATTTCTTTTCCTGCCAATATTTTAGTACCATCATTCCTTGTCTTATACAACTATCCTGATTACATCAATTCCGGCTCGTATCTCTTTCTATCAGCTGTACTTGAACTCTTGAATTTGCATAAGGTTTTTATCTGAGAAATGTTGAAGAAGTGACGTAAATCATCTAGTATGGAAATAACGTGAATGGTTATCATAGAATGATTTGTAGGAATCAAAATGATGGATGTTAAATGTGAAAAATTCGAAATAGAGATGTGGTAAAGGTTTACAAATGAAATCGAGGGATAAATGTTATTAATTTAGAAACAATTGTAGAAATTTTGGTTATTAGTAATTCATGGATGTGCTTCAAAAAAAATATCAGAGGTTAACCTAGTTTTGAGAACTTAGAAAATCTTGGTTATTGATTCTTGGGAGCTATTACAAGGCTATGTAGAATTTAGAGATGAAAATGAGAATTTGATTGTATTCTATGATTATGCGAAGTTGAACCAGATATTTTGAGAGGGTGACTAGAGACAAAGAGAACACAAGGATTTTACGTTATAGAAATTATTTTTGATGATTAGGAGAAATTGTGGAATTTAAAAAGGATAATATTTGAAGATAAACGTGAAGGAAATATGAAGGTTGATTTATAAAACGAGAATAAATTTTGTATGACTTGGTGGTATTAGGGTTGAATAAATACGAGGCTTAACTTAAACAAGTACAAGGATTTTATGAACTGGATTTAGATGTTTCAGATCTAATTTAGAACGAAGCGAAGGAATTTGAAATTTAATTAAATGAATAAGTAGTGATTCCTAAAAAGGAGGGGTATGTCTCATGGAAAATATTTTTGAATTTTGAAATTTTGTCTATGGTGATCATGGTAAAAGTTTAGATGACTGAAGATTATAAAATTTTTGAGGGTAGATATATAACGGTTGATTTTATATTAGGATTTGTGAGAAAATATGATTAGCAAATGGTAAACTGGTAATGTTAGAGAGAGATGATTAACTGACCTTCGTATGAAATCCTTTCGTGTTTTTCTCTAAAAGGATTTTCAACATCATTGAATCCTAGTTCCTTAATCACGACCAAATCGACTTCGACTATCTTTCTTATCATAATTATATCTTGGGTTGTACTCAATTGACTTAAATTTGATTGTGACCTGAATCTCTATCCTTGTATGCTCGATCTCAGACTTTGTTGAACCTGTCCTCCATATTGCCCAATCTTGATTTTCCCAATTTGATCAACTTAGATCGTATCGAGACTAATATTCTATATATATACGTATTGTAATTGAATTTCAACGCAATTGACTTTCATTCCTTAACTAATGATTTGATTTTTCTGGAATAGTATTTTTCAGATAATTGGTAGTTACCTTTATTTTATTTTTTTGATGAGTACCAGTTTCATATAGGATGGTAGACCGCCTTACATTTTTGATGATTTGTTATTTCTGTAACTTTTTCGTTCAGCACCCTAGATTGCTTGTGTGTTTTGATCCCCTATGACCGATTCAGTTAGCATGACTAGTATACCTAGATGAGACTTTTACTACCACCGTATGCCATGACCCTGGACGTTGTTCTTTTGATGGTATGATTTGTTTAAGTTCTGGGACTTGATTGTGGGGGTTTGACCTAGAAGGATTACGAACATTTTAATTTTGAGGACGAAATTTTTATAAGGTGGGAAGGATGTGAGCACCCTGAATTTCGGGTTGATTTTTTTTTTATTTTATTTTGTTTTCTGATTTATTGGTTTCGATAAATAATTTATTCTGTTTAATTTTCCTTAAGTGTACTTTCCCGTGCCATTGATATTTGGAGTATCAGGGATGTTCAATTCTGGAAATCTTCTTTACGGGTTTTGGAGTGGACATGATTACCTTCATGACGGTATATGGAGTCCCATCCAAACTTGTTTCCTTGTACTCTTTCTGCTTTGCTGAACTTTGGGTCGATTTAGACCATTTGATTATTATTTATTTTCCCACTCTTTTTCTTGATCATTTTCAGCGCGTTACCATGACATTTAAATTGGGAGCGCAAGACCAGTCAGTTTCTTGAAACCAACTCCTCATTGATGATCTACTCGAGACGCTCGTCACCCATGACCTTTGTGTCCCACTCAGACACGTCATTTTGAGCTCCATTGATTCGTACAACTTTCCCGACACATGACCCGATTTTATTTTACTCCGTGGCGTCACATTTATCTTCCAACTTGATTTGTGGGTCCCCTGTCGACCAAAACCTGTCCGCCCCAACTATGGACATGGCCCACATTGAGCCTACTATCCGTCCGTCACTTGTGTTCCATTTATTGGAATCTCCATGTGCTACTTATTTGCCCATGATCATCAACGCCTATTTTAAATACGATTTTTGCACAATGTCAAGTTTTGACCCAATCCGGCTCCACCGAGCCCAGTCCAGCTTTGTGTTACCCACCATCGGGACACCCTCATTTTCCGTGTCCAAAATAATATTTAATATCCTTCTACCTATTTTAAATTTGAGTGTAACTTTCGTTGGATTTTAAACCCCAATTAAATCCAATCCCCCCTAAATAAATCTCCATCCTTGATTTTTCCCTCATTCCATCATCACCATTTAATTTCCCTCACACTCACAACCCCTCCTATTTTATTGCCCAAAAATATCAAGCAATCTCCTACATTTTTTTTATATTTTTTGGAGATTTCTAATTATTTATTCTCCTTTGGAATGACCATTTTTCCAACCTATTGTTCCTAGCCATTGATTCACCTAATCAAATCTCATCCATTAAGTTTCCCTCCATACACACTCTCACAGCCACAATTGGCAACCGGCCCTAAAATTCACATGGAGAGAAT
The DNA here is from genome assembly GCA_029216955.1 of Iris pallida. NCBI lineage: Eukaryota > Viridiplantae > Streptophyta > Magnoliopsida > Asparagales > Iridaceae > Iris > Iris pallida. The sequence goes on along the minus strand of JANAVB010012598.1, from coordinate 1,849,516 downwards.
TCCTTCTCTCTCTCTCTTAAATTTATTACAACATCTCTTTCTCTCTCTCTCCCTTCCTTAATATATTTCCCACAACTTTACTACAACAACTCAACACCACCATCAGCTCCCATGCAACCCGAGCACAGCACCCATGGCCATGGCCGACCCCGTCGACCAACTCCTCCCCTGGCCTCGCCGCCGTGCTCCTTCCCTTTGGCCGTCGACCAACTCCACACACCACCATCATCTCCTCCACCTTCACACCCTACAAACCGCCACCACCACTCCTTCATTCCGGCCACCTCTACGCGCCACCCCGCGCGTCGGCCCCCCATCGCCGTGCCCCGCCACCAGGGCCGCGCACCACCGCAGTGGCCATCGCCGTGCTCGGCCAGGCCGGCCGCGCACAACAGCGCGAGCCAACAGTGCAGCGCGTGTGCAAGCCGACAGTGCATGGGCGCCCTTGCGCGCGCACGAGCGAGCGCCGACGCATCGTCGTCGGCCACGCGTCATCGTGGCCGCGCTTTCCTCCACCTTGGGCGAACTTCGACGACCCCCTGGGTCCGCCCTCTCCTCCTCCAGCGTGCCTTCAAGGCGATTCGTGCGTTTTGAACGACGTCCCGTCGTGACGCGCGCGGGATCGAGTTCATTTTGACGCTCCGTTGCAGCGACTTCGCACGAATTTTCCCGAAGATCCGACCGTTGGATCGGCGATTTCTTAGCTCCGTCGCAATCTTGGTATATCCACCTTTATCCCTGTCAAATTTCGTCCGTTAATTTTATCGTTTGATACATAAAAACCGGCCACCAAGTTGATCGTTTAAATTGTATTAAATTTGAACAGTTTTGCGGGGCCAACTTCGTCAGCTTGTATCTCCTCCACCGCAGCTCCGTTTGGCGTGCTACTAGTTCCTGTGCGAAGCTGGTATAACCCTCTTACTACCCCTCCAGTTTCGTTTCATTGTGAGCTTATTTGATTGGTTGAATTCGACGCCAAAGTTGGTCGTCCGAATTCGTAATTTTCAACTTGTAAAATTTCATTTTTGAACACGGGACTCCAGATTTCATTTATGACACCACCATTAGACTTGTGGCGTCGTTCTGGCATGTTTTCATATAAAATTTGTTAGATTTGGAGAACGTGGGCCCGGGCACGTTTTTTCGGTGCAAAGCGGGTCCCACTTTCTGGGTCAACGGGACTTTCTGACGCCGGCTCATCGAAATCCAATTTCGGAGATACCGTTGAGTTCGTATCGTCATTCTGGACTCGTTGACATATAATTTGCTAGGTTTTGGTGGACATTGGGTCTGGCACGCATTTCGGTGCAAGTCGGATACCAATATCCAGGCCTACGGGTCATTTTGAGATCGACTCATCGGAATCCAATTTCGGAGATACCGTTGAGTTCGTATCATCATTCTGGACTCGTTAACAGGTAGTTTGCTGAGTTTTGAGAACTTTAGCTCCGGCACACATTTCCGTGCAAACCGGAATTTCAAGTTCTGGTCAACGGGCCAAATTGAGATCGGGTGAACGGAATCCAATTCTGGAGATACCGTTGGGTTCGTATCGACATTCTGGTTGCGTGGACATATAATTTGTTATATTTTATAGACTTGTTTTCTTGCACATTTTTTGGTGCAAAACGGCTCCGACACGGACACCGTTTTGATCCGAAATTATCTTTTGCCCTTGTGTCCAAATTGGACCGTTGGGTAGGCTATCCTAGCTAATTTGACCATTCTGGACACGTTGGCGATGTTCATTTCATCGTCCGACAATGTTTGTTGATAATTTCTCTGAGTTTAACCTTTTTATAATTAATTAATAATTAATTCATATAATGTTCGTATTTCGGGATTAGTACAACGAAACTGAGATCAGTCAATTCCAGTGATCTCATATCGCTGAAATTGACAAGTTGGACACGTGGATCACTATAATAAGATTATCAACCTTACCGATAATCTCCTTATCTCGATTTGCGTGTCGTAAGTTTCGACATACAAATAACGAAGTACACTTTATATTAGACTAGAATTGACCCTGTTTGACCAGAGTTGACCAGTTGACCCAAAGTCAATTGTAAGTCAACACTTGACCTAGTTTGACTAGATTATTGACCGAAGTCGACCTAGAGTTGTTTTGACTTAGAAGAACCTAGAATAATGTAGATTGATTATAGAGATTCATTTATTACAACTTGAACACCTTGTAACCTGTGTTGCTTTAAATAGGACTCTGTGGCTTCAGTGGGACCTCCTATACTTATCAGCTGTTCAGGTTATCGAGGCGAGTACATTCTCTGATCATTTCATATCCTGCTTAGAATTATTTTCTGCAGTAGATTACTTTACTTGTACTGTCACGACGGTCACACTGATTGGTACTATATGGATCCTTTCTTGAGATGTTATCCTTATGGAGCATCGGGTACTACGTGTTTTATGCGTTTCACTTACATGGCATATCACTATGCTTCTTGGTTCACTTGATTACTTGTGACATGTACCCTCATGATCACAGAGTCTCTTGAATCTTACACAGTTGGGTAACCCCCAGACTCTCCATTTATGGGACATCCATGTATCACCCTTCGTGGGCCTTGCATGAAATCATATAACATAACCTGGCTGGATCCTTGTGTATTGATTGGGGGTACGGGGGAGTAGAAGTGGACATGTGAATAATACACCAGTAGTATCTTCATTGAATCATTCCGTAGTGTCTTCATTGAATCATCCCAGGCCATTTACATGTTCATGTTGTACTCTGACTCACTAGTCACTGCTAGTTCTCTATGTATAGTAGATATTTCTATTACAGCTCTCTCTTTGTTTACATACAGTATTTCTTTCAGTACTTGTATCTTACTTTACTGCATGTTCATATTTTCTAACCTGCTATGAATTGTTGAGATGTACTGTGCTCGCTCCAGTCCTGACTGGACCTGTTGATAAATTTTACAGATAGCCTGGAGGTGCCTGCTACCCTAGAGGAGACACATTAGAGGTTGTTTAGGTAGTTATTCATTTTGCTGGAGTTGTATTTACTTTGTGGATTACTGTATCTTATTTGAGTTTTGAGATGTACTTCTGGGTTCATGTATCTTAGACACTTAGACTTCTATCTCCTGTATTTATTTTGGATTTCATGTTTTATCTATCCTTATCATGCTCTACCTTAGATGTGATTGAATTTGTATCTGCTATGTCACCCCCATTCGGGGAGTATAAACTGCTTAGCTTTATATTGTTAGATGTTGTGATCTAGGACAGCGTTCTACCGCCGACACTGCGGCGTAGGCTGGGCGTTGTTACGCTCTCGTGCCCTAACTCTAGGGTGTGGGTCGTGACAGCTGGACTCGAGTGGTTCGGTACAACTTTCTATCGGAGGCCCGTATAACAGTAAGCGGAGCGCTCAGATGGTTAGAGGTTGGGACAGCTGACTGAGCTCGCCTAGCCGGCACTGTCCTAGACTTCTTCACTTTAGTACCCGAGGGTGCATAGTAGGAAGAGTCCCAATGGTGTCATACAGAGTTTGACATATTTTCTTGGAAGCATTTGGAGTCAGGACCGCATGAGAGGCGGTCAAAGACTGAACCCGAGCCGCATAGAGCATTCATGCGGCTGGCATTTGTGGCCGCATAGGAATTCATATGGCTGGATCTGTTAGCCACATCATCATTCATACGGCCGGATCTGTTGACCACATCAGCATTTATGTTGCTGGATCTGTTGGCCACATCAGCATTCATGCGGCTGGATCCATTAGCCATATCAGTATTCATGCGGCTGGATCCGTTGGCCACATCATCTCTCATACGGCTGGATTTAGTGGCCTCACGAGTCTTCATGTGGCTGGAATTATTGGCCGCATGAGCCTTCTTCATGCGGCTGGCACCCTTATACGGCTTCTTTCTGGACCGCATAGATTCTCCATTTGCTTTCTCAAGTCCAGCATCATAGTGCTTTCCTCTGCCAGACTTAAGAATAGCATGGTCCTCTGTGGCCTGAAGTGGGGCCGTATGCGAATCTCTGCCGTCCTGGACAACAGAGAACACTTCGTCCAGAGCTTGGAAAGGAGCAAATAATTTGGGCCTCCACTCCCTGCGGACCTTCTTCGTGCAGGCTCGCTTCTGGACTGGGGCAGCGCTCCCGTCGGAGAGCATTTCTTCAAACGCCTGTTGGTCGAAGCGGACGACCAGTATCTGTTGTGTGGAGCCAATTTTGGCTGTATTCGATTGCATCACCAACTTTTCAGCCGTGGAGAAGTCAGTCCCCAACAGAGTCGCCATCGTGTTTGCCATTGATTATAAAAGAACAGAACAGTTTTATGGGAGGACTGGACTTTTATTTCATAATACAAACTTGCTCGTACAAAAGAGAGCCTAGGAACAAAACCTAGGAAAAGCAATCTAAAGTACAATTGTTTATTTTTGATTCTGGAGGGTGACGGTGGAGGCTCGGGAGAGTGACGACAACTCTGCCTTACTCCTTGGACGATCGGACGTCGATTTAGCTTCGGGGAAGAAATGCTCTCTGTGTGGGCGAGGGTTAATGATATCTCTGCTCAGGCTCTGTGCGTATCACTCTGTCCAGGCTTTTGCAAGGGAATGGCACCTTGCTATTTATAGGGCTTTGTGATAAGAAGGGTGTGTAGTAATTGCTCCTTAAAACGTGGGCGGTTAGGGATTTGATTACAATTAGCCATGATCTTGTTTGTTGGAAATTAATCGGGGCCATTAATATTGATTGTAACAAATATGGGCAGTTAATGTTGATTGCACTAAATCTGCATGGTTTGTTGGAAATCGATCTGGACAGTTAATGTTGATTGCAAGAAATCTGCATCGTGATGATTTGTTGATATCAGCAAATCCGAGTGAATAAATCTTGGTCAATCTTCTGCCACGTGTCCCAACTGCCTGTTATGTCGATTGCCATAAATATGTATTATTAGGATTTGATCAACTCCTGTCACGTGTAACAACTACTACGAGCCGCATGGAGTACTGTCATTGTTGAGCCGTATGAGTGTGGCCTCGTGTCAGAGCCGCATAAGGGTGGCCTTATCTGAACCGCATGGAAGTCCTTTAATCTGAGCCGCATGGACGTCCTTACAACTGAGCCGCATGGACGTCCTTTAATCTGAACCGCATGGAGGTCCTTATAACTGAGCCGCATGGACGTCCTTACAACTGAGCCGCATGGATATCCTTTAATCTGAACCGTATGGAGGTCCTTATAACTGAGCCGTATGGACGTCCTTACAACTGAACCGCATGGACATCCTTTAATCTGAACCGCATGAAGGTCCTTACAACTGAGCCGCATAGAAGTCTTTGCAACTGAGCCGCATGAAAGTCTTTACAACTAAGCCACATAGAGGTCTTTGCAACTGAGCCGCATAGAGGTCTTTACAACTGAGCCGCATGGACGTCCTTACAACTGAGCCGCATAAAGAGCTTTGGAAATGGGTGGATCGTGCCAGCTGTAAAGATTTTTCTCGTCTCTCTAAGAGCACGTCAATAGTCCTCATTTCACCTTTATGTCAAAGCCATCAATCTGTTGTGTCAGGACTGCTGCATTGCGTCAGAGCATAAAATGAGCCAGCTGTACATAGTAATAATGGCCAGCTGTGGATGCCTGCTTTTGAACTACCCACGGCCACGTGGCTTTTCTGAGCCGCATAGAGCTCTCGGGGACTTCTGGGCCGCATGAAGCTCTAAGGGGCTTTTGAGCTGCATGAAGCTCTAAAGGATTTGTGAGCCGCATAAAGCTCTATGTGATTTTCTGAGCCGCATGAGGCTCCCACTACTTTGAGCCGCATTGATTTTACTTGTTCTTTTCCATGCTTCTACACATATTTATATAAAAAGCATCACATATTTATATGAAAAGCATCACAGATTTATGAAAAACATCATAGTCACAAAAGTAGAAGGAGCCACAAAAGTGTCACTAAAGTATTTATCTTCTAAAAATACACAGATTTAATCCTCTTCTGAAAATTCATCTTCTTCACTTAGCTCGTCATCTTCTTCTTCTTCCTCCTCATCTTCACTTCCATCTACATCTTACTCTTCGGATAATTCTACATCTTCTACACAATTAGATGTGTAATGAGGAACTTCTGTTGTGTCCACTTCTATAATATTTGTTACAAGAGGTAGTTCATCCTCTTGATAAGCTATATCGTCAACCTCAAAGGTATTTTTATCTTTTGTCTTGCATACTGCCCACCAGTCCGACCATGTTGTTTCCTGTTTAGAATAACTTTTGAAGTATACAAGCTGAGCCCGACTTGATTGGACAAATGGTTCATAGTCTTGATATCGATTGTAACCACCACTTTTCTAAAATAAGAGTAATTTTAAACTTTTGTAAATTGATCATTAAATAATAGGATTAAATTATGTGAATGATTTATTAGTAATTTTTTGATTATTTTATTATTAATTAAATTGATGCATTGTGATTTTGTCATTTGTTAGTGAAACCTTAGAACTGCTTTGTATAGAGGTTGGCCATGACCATAGAAACTTGTTAGAGAGGTTAGATGACTTAAGTTAGACTCTAATATAGCTATCATACCATTTAAAGCCCATTATTTAGCTAAAATCGTAAGTCACTTTGGGCCTTTCCCTTAAAGGGCCTTAATTTGCATGTTAGGAAGGCCTTTGAGCCATTTTCTCTAAACCCAAACCCTAGCCCACTATATGGCTGGCCAAGAGACACCCTATCCTCCTATTTAAGCATCATGTTAGCCCTTTGTCTCCTTCCATTAGCAAACCCTAACCCTACTTTGGTGTTCTTCTCCAAATTTGCCCTCTTTCTCCAAATCACCTCGAAATTGAACCAAATTAGTTGTAAATCACTCCTCTACTGTAGCAGAGGTCTCTATTGGATAGCTAGCAAGGATTGGGAGCAATTTGACCATTAGAGCTTGGTGAAAATCTAGATATAGAAGGTTTCATTGAGATTTCAACTCTCAATAGTAATGGCCTCTAAACCCATTAATATTTTGATTTCTCTTCATATATACATTCATTTAGGGTCTCCCTAGCAGTAGGCCAAGTTTGGTAAGAAATCGAATCCATTTAGGGTGAGTATCGGAGGAGTATCGGAGTGCTATGTAATGTGTTTGATGAAATACCTCAAAGAAATGAATGTTAATGATTTTCAAAACTAATTATATGAAATTGTAGCTAAATATGTGTAGATTGATATTCCATTCGACTGAGTCAATTTTTGACACTTTCGTGTCGGTTTTAGGACACGGGAACACAGCACGAGGCTGTTGTGCCTTCCTCTGCTACCCGTGTCCTGTTCCTCAGTGTATACGACATGTCGTGACACTCACACTTATATATACTAGCACAACACTAAGGTGTATATATACTTATATACACACATCAATAGTAACGTGAATTGTGCTCAATACTACACTAGTAGCCATACTCCTCTACTCACATAAACCTATCTATCTATGTATATGTATACACTATTATATATAAGCAAATACTACATATGTTAATGCATAGGATACACATACAATATTGACACATTCACTTCATTTCCAATACCAATTAGTATCAATGAAACACAACATATTTTCAATAGGATACCAACTATAGGTAAATCGTTCTCCAAATGACAATCACCAATTGAAATCACACAAGCCCCAAGTGCACAACACAATTTTATGACATTTCACCGAATACTTTGTGTGCACTAGAGATATACACACGCTTCTCCCTATGATACATGTTGGATACTCTTAATACACTATGATACTACCCTCAATAACACATGAAAGACATTATAATTATAATTTATAATGTAAAATACATATATAAATATTAGACCTAGCATAAGTGTTATCGTATAAATATATAAAATACAGTGAATGTGTCATCGTGTCAGCAACAGTGTCTGTGTCAGTGTCGTGTCAGAGCAGTGTTAGTATCCAAAATTTGGGAATTTAGGGTTTAGGGTTTACCTGAAAGGGAAGAAGGGGTCGTCGGCAGGGGAGAGGGGGGTCGACGGCGTGGATAGACAAAGGGGGTGTCGGTCATCGACTGAGAGACGGAGAAAGAGGGGGCCGATCGTCAGTGGGGGGTCGTCGAGCACGAAAGAAGGAGTCGTCGGCGGGGGAGAGGAGGGAAGCCGGTAGTCGTCGAGAGAGGTCGAGAGAGAGAATTTATGAAATTGGGGGAAAAGAAATTTCGTTCTGACCTAAGTTAAAATATTAGCGACGTAACATAGATACGTCGTTGAACGTCGCTAAAAAAAGCATACGACGACGTGGTTTATATTACATCGCTAAACGCTGCCATATTAGTGAAGAACAACGATGTTTAGCATCGATTTTTTCCAAAACTAAGTTATCGTCGCTAAGCATCGGTGTACGTCACTAAGTTAAAATATTAGCGACGTATAAGAAGGGAGTCGCTAATTCCGTCGCTAATATGAGTTATTTTGGTAGTTTCGGCACACTCGGCAAAAGGTTGTGCGCTAACTGGTCACGAAAGCCGGTTGCGGTTGGTGCATGGTGGCACAACGAAGATGATATTTCGACGTTGCCACAAAACTCGGGGTGGAGGCGGGCTCGTCGGCGTGAGTTGGTCGAGTTGGGGAGCGATCGCGTAGCCTTGGCTCACTTAATATCAGCAGTCGTGGCCCTCGAGTTGGCGAGGCCTCCTACTTCATTCCGATTACAAGGTGAGGCGAGGGGCTCTGAGTGGTTTGTCGGCTCTGCACGTTCGCTTCGGTGGTTGAAAATTCGGCACCCACACGTGCACGAATGTGGGAATAACCAGTTGTCGAGGCCGTAGCAGCTGCGCTAGGTGCGACGCTCATGCAGCTCAGTTGGCGAGGAGTTGAGGTCGTGAGTGGGAAGGGTCGTGAGGCTGACTTGAGGTGCTGAGGAGATTAGAGGGATGCGTAGAGACTCCTCCCTCTACTCTCTCTCTCTCTCTCTCTCTCCTCCCTCTCTCCCTCTCTCTCTCTCCCTCTCTCTCTCTCTCTCTCTCTCTCTATATATATATATATATATATATATATATATATATAATATATATATATACTCCTCTCTCTCTCTCTCTATATATATATATATAAATATATAAATATATATATATATATATATATATATATTATATATATATATATATATATACTCCTCTCTCTCTCTCTCTCTCTATTTATATATATATATATATATATATATATATATATATATATATATATATAGAATTAACAAATTTAACAAATCTTACTAAACTAATAGAATTAACAAATTTAAATAGTATTTAACCCTAATCCTATATATATATATATATATATATATATATATATATATATATATAATATATATATATATATATATTCTGATGATACATTAGGATTAGGGTTAAATACTATTTAAATTTGTTAATTCTATTAGTTTAGTAAGATTTGAAATATAACACATATTGATCTTTATTTATTAACATATTTTATTTTCTTCTATATGTATAGAATTGGTTTGATAGATATATTCATCGATATCTTTCCCTTATATTTATATTTATCTATACATGCATGATTGTTTTTGCCGATAATAAGAGTCTTAAGATCTATTTTGAATAAGTTATTATTTACCTATGTTGACTATAGTTTGTTATTTTTATTATACTAATTACAAAATAAAAAATAAAAAAATTGAAAATAATAAATTTAGAACAGGAGTTTCACAATATGAGTCTATCATAACTAGGATAACAAGCAGAATGTACCATGATAAGGAGTATAAAGTACGAATACAGTAATATCACTGACAATACCTTGATCATGCAGTATTATCATAACCATCCATCTCCTCTACGAGCTCAGCAATAACCTGGAGAGATCACCAGGCCCTTAGAGGACATAGCAAGATACATAATATACAAGCCTACTGTACAGTTTATGTAACATGGATGAAATAGACATGTATGAAACTAAGGAATAACAATAAGAATAACGTAAATACATGGTAAGATAATAAGAGACCAATAATAACATAGTACTGTGATGCTAAGAGTGGCTAATAAAAGAAT
>JANAVB010012598.1:1691949-1834449 GCA_029216955.1 Iris pallida | reverse complement strand
TTACTTTTAGTCCTTGTTATACAAGTAATCTTTTGATTGATGGATCCAGTTATTAAATAATTAGGCTCCAAATTGGTCTAAAGTTTGCTTATTCTTCTTTTAGAAGATTTTTAGATATTTGGATACTTAAAGAGGAAAGAGATGCTGATAATACTCATTTTGGACAAAAATATGTTCAGTTTGGATATATATATTTTGGAGTTATTATCTTCAGTTAATGTCTATGGTTTTTTTCTTTGGATGCATATCCTCAGTAGATTATTAAAGAAATTTTATAATGTTGATAATATCCAATTTTGTCAAATTAAAATTCATGCTTATGCTTTTGATTACTTTGCTTGAGTAATAATCTTATAAATATGCATGTACATAAGGTTTTGGACATGATTCAATTTTGTAAAATTTAGTCAACATTCAAATTTTTGGTGCCTTTTGTGACTAGCAATTTTTGTCTAATATTCTAAATAGACTCGTTGAAACAAGATGTCGCCAAAGTGACCTCTCTTGCGTAGATACTCTATGAGGAATATGCTGGATGTTTGTGTGTGTAAATTCATGCTAGTAGCCGGCCTAAGGGAAGGTTAATACTTGGCCGAATTGCACACATGCCTATGGTGATAAATGTGTAACAATTATAAGGTTTACATGTGAATAATAACCTGATCCAAAGATAGGCTTATTATTTGACATTACTTATTGTCAACGTTTGATTATTACACCAAGAGTACCACTTGCTGTTAATATGACTATCCAAAGACTTGATATTAATGATGTACTAGGTATCTTGTCAACCCCTTGACCATTTTTTCCTCCTAGTATTTTTTATTTTATTTTATTTTCTTAATTGTCCAATATATAATTGTTATGTTATATATATATATAGTGTATTGCTTAGAATATCAACACAGGGACCTAGGAGTAAATAAAGGCATTTTAGGGGTTGAGGTGCAAAAGTCCCCAAATCAAATACCCTTTCAACAGAACCCTCCACACCTTCAACGAATTCAATTTGAATTCAAATTGAAGATCAATGCAAATCTTTTTCATCCAAATCTCTTCCTCCTTCTGGTTTATCTATTTAGATGAGTATATAGTTGGGAGTTAGCAGCCGATCCCTGAGACCTCCCAAACCCTAACAAGTTCCACATTGATCCGATCTCAAGGGCTCGAACAGAGTTTTGGAGTTTGGGAATTGGTGCTGAATACAGGTAACTTCTTCATCCTTCTCGATCATATGATGTTGATTTTGCATGACCTATAGGTAGATAGGTAGGTGTTTGATGTTATTCTTCAATAGATACACAAGAGACACCATCCTGACACAGGCAAATACTGAAAGGATTGAGGAGTTGGTGAACCATCTGGTAACAAGGATACTGATAAGAGGTTTCTTGGTTTTCCCATGCTACTGTCCTTTGTATTCAGGATGTACCTATTCTGTACAGACATTGGCATGGAGCCATGCCCCTAAATCCTAAGAATAGAACTACAGGTAGTCAGTCTCTTATTGAGCCCAGATACCCATATGTTCAACTTGCAGTTAAACAGGTCCCATTTTTATTACTTTACTGCATATACTCATGACCTAGTTGAGCAGACCCTCCATGACATGGACCTCTGGTTGCCCCATTAGACTAGGATTTAAGAACTGCTCTTATGTTTTACCTACTACTAATTTCGACCCTGACACCAGTCCTTGTACCCAGGGGATCCTGATCCTTGGACCTCCTCTGTAACCAGTGGATGCTGACATCCTCTGTATATGATGTATCAGTCTGTATATAGGGCAGTCCCTGCATTGTGGGTTAAGGGTCTAATCTCTAGTTCGCTTTGAATGCATGGCCAGTCCCATATACATCTTTGTATCGGTTACCTACAATTCATATGCTCTTAGTAAATCAGTCCAGGGATTCCATATAATATCAGATTTTACCTATTGTACATATGGTACATACTGTATGCAGGACAAATAGGAGTAACTTGAAGGTATGGGGTATGCCTCTTCCTAGTGACAGGAACTGAGTTAGACAACATAGATTGTCAGCATTGAACTAGTGTATCAGTGATATGGTGGCTTGGGATATCCGTGGTGGGTAGGCCAAGTATCATAGAGTATCACTAGCTAGTACTAAGGCCATGTGGACTAGAGGTTGGGACATAGAGAAGTTGTAGTACAGGTAAGCCTTAGGGGTACACCCACTGTACAATCAAAGAGGGAGTATAGAAGTATCAATGTTAGTTTAGATCACTGGACCATACATGATAGGTGGCCATGACACTCGGATACATGACTCTTTTGGTAAGTACCCTGCCTATAATATAGGACAGGTCTAGAGATGGCATTATGGAAAGTGATACACAGGCACAGGCTAACCTGGTTACAGTATACACATGAGAAAATGTATATGGCTAATGACAGCTAACTGGGGTATCAGACACCCTAATACACAAGGGGCCACTGCATTTTAATTGGTCATGTCCTGCATACCCATAGGGGAAAAAACTTGTCCATTGATTAATATTTTCAGCAATTGGTTCTGCTTATAGGTCGGGCATAAGTAGATTATTAGATAGCTTGTGGTGTTCCACATTATTTAGGATATTAGACTGATTGTCCTGCTAATCCCATAGGAGACTACATGTTGTTTAGTTCATGTTCCCTTTGAATGACCAGCTAGGGAAGTATCTGAGTATTGACTGATATTCTAAGTATCAGTCTAACCTTGATCATCCATGACATTTCCTGTCACAACCAATCCTGGTACTACAGGGATATAATGATAAGAAATAGAGAGCAATTTTTATGAATTGAAATCCAAGCCTTGTGGTTGAATACTTGTCATTTGTATTATTCATTAGGAAAAATAAGTATACCTTACCTTTTATAATATATGCTGGAAACTAGCTCTACTAGTTGCTTTTTCTTTTCCTGAGATTTCTTGGGTTAGCTCAAATGAACAACTTAGTGATCCTAAAGTTTGATAAGTCATTGAGACTATTCTGTTGAATCTTCTCTTGGTGATGGGGTCTCGTAGCTTAACATAGGCAGGTACAGTTGCTATGCAAAGTGTGGTGAGTTTAATTGATTCTGGTTTGCAGTTAGAACATCTAATTGTACTTGTAGGGTTGCAGCCAAGGGTATACATGATGTCTGCCTATGACTAGAGCAATAAGTGGGTATCTCACACATGGTAGAGTACAACATAGATGTAGGTGTCATCAAGGTATTGGGCCAGGCTAGATAAGGGCATGTATTAAGCAGCTTAGAGAGTTATCCAATTAGAGTACAAGTGGAAATGGACTAGAAGCCTAGCAAGTGAAATAGATTGGATACTAAATTCATTCATTATTTCATTGACATGATAAATTATTAAACAGGTTAATTGGGCTTGACTCAGTGCATCGACCCGTACCAGCAGTTAAGGACCACAGGCAAGTATACCTTGCCTTTCTCTACAGTTTTACCTACATGCAGTTCTTTTCATTTTACTGTCTTGAATCATATATGGACATGTGCTTTCGTGTTATTTTCTATGTAGTTGTTTAAATGTTTATAGCCATATTCGTGTTTTGGCCTTGTATTTCACATTTAGAGTTCTCGTCAGTACCTTGCTTGAGTCGTGTCATAGAACAGTTGCGTGTAGTGAACTGCCATAGCCTTGATTTTCGTTGTACACAACCAGAGAGTCTACACATAGGACGAGGGTTGTTTGGTGCACCAGAGAGTCCATACTCGGGACGAGGGTGTTTGTCGTGATCATTGGTAAACCAGAGAGTCCACACACGGAACGAGGGTTGACCAATTACACCAGAGAGTCCACACACGGGACGAGGGTGTCTTGCCATGAGCTAGTCAGAGAGTCCACACTCGGGACGAGGGTTAGTGCTTAGTTCAAACCCGTGAGTCCACACTCGGGATGAGGGTTTGGTTCTTCCATTGATCTCGTGTTTCGTTCATCCGACAGTTTATGTATGCGTAGTTGTTCTAGTATACGTGTTTCGTGTTAGTGTTCGTGGTCATTGGTCTTGTTCTTGTTCTTTCTTGTTTATTTCTTGCGCATGATAAAACTGCTAGATAGGCATGTATATTATGTATCTTGCTATGTCCTCTGAGGACCTGATGATCTCCTCAGGTTAGCCGAGATTGTGTCAGGAGCAGACGAGTGGATTGAGTTAGCTTCGGACCACGGTGCTTTACAGTTGAGGTTACTTGGTTAGCAGGTTGTACTTAGTTGGTTCATTCCTTGTATTTCTCTATTTTTTTCCGTCTACTGGTAGTGGATTTGTGTCCACCGGACGTGACATTGATATTCAGTTTATTCATTATTATTCAGTTTCATGTCTTATCATTTGTCTTGACTGTGACTCGATTATTTCTGTGGATGAGATATAGTTACCATGTGTTTCTAGACTTCCGTGACTTGTATTTAGACAGCGTACTATCGCCGACACTGCGGCGTAGGCTGGGCTTGGACACGCTTCGTATCCGAAAAGCGGGTGCGGGTCGTGACAAGTTTTTTTGGTGGCCCATGCAGGTCTACGTTAATCACTTCGGCTACGTCACTGTGCCGTCGTGAGCCTGCGAATAGGATTAGACACTTAGGATCTCATCCATATGTCATGACTATTGTTGCTCCTTAATCCTTGATTTCATTGAATCCTTGATTTGCATCCTGCTTGAAATTCTCTTCAACAACTAAAGTATTTGCTCTTGTTACAGTTAAGATGAACTCTCAAGACAGGAACAATGCTGCACTGAATACCCCATCGGCTATAGGAGGCTCTTTCACGTATATGACTCCACCGACACAAGAAGGCCAATTCACTCATGTGAGTAATCAACCGCAATTCTCGAGGTTCCACAGAGGCGATATTCCACCGCCTCCACAGTTTCCTCCGCAGACTCTGCCACCAGCACCCGGTCTGCCACCAGTATCTGTTCCACTGCCAGGGGTTCCACGTCCAGTACCAGCCATGCATCCTGCACCAGTGATGTATCTAGCTTTTTCTATAAACCTACTGTCGACGATGTATCCAGCCCCGACGATGTATCCAGCACATGTTCTGCCTCCGCCACTAGCACTGGACAATTTCACACTCCTCGGGATCATCTAGCAGCAGGCCAACATGTTTCGTGATACTTTGAGAGAGGTTATTCATATTCGAGATGCTCCGCGACAGCGCCCGGGGCACTTCATGGACTTTAGCCCCATGCCGTTCTATGGGACAGAGGGGATCGTCTACGCTGACGAATGGCTGGAGAACGTGGAGAGGTATCTGAAGATGGCCCGAGTCCCAGAAGATCTAAAGATAGAGTCAGTCAGTGGACAGCTTTTCGACATCGTGCGGACATGGTACCAAGGCGAGCCCTGCTTTTCTACTCCAGACGTGACTTGGGAGGAGTTCAAGCGACTGTTCAAGAGAAAATTGTATCCATACGTAGCACGGGAGGCGTTGATTAGATAGTTCAAGCACCTAGAGCAGGGCAACCAAACCGTCGACGAGTACACCTCCGAGTTCTCTCGTCTCAGCCGCTTCGCGGAGAACTTGGTCAGCACCCCTGAAGACAAGGTGCGACGATTTCGGAAGGGACTATCTCACGAGATTCGTCTAGCCATTGCCACCAGTCGAGCCGCCACTTACGAGGAGATTCTAGAAGTCATCCAAGCTGTAGAAGAAGAACTGAATCACAAGCCGAAGAGGAATCGAGACGCATTCGGAGGAGGCAACAACCAGTCAGCACCAGCGAAGCGCCCCAAAATTTTCGAGAAGACATCAACGCATCAGCATCAACAGCAACCACGAGCAGCCCCACAACAAGTCCAAGACGCTCCCACCTGCCAGCACTACAAGAAAAGAGGCAACATCCAAGAAAACTGCTGAAGATGGTTAGGATTGTGCTACACTTATGGATCCAACCAGCACCTGTCTCGAGATTGCCCGAAGAAGAACGCGACTGCACCCCCATTCCCAGCAGCACAAGGAGGACAAGCCTATGCCTTGAACACGGTGGACACGACAACAACACAGGGAGCAGCTGGCGAGAACTTTCAGTAGAGTTGGCAGTATCATAGATAGGCCATATTAGATTTAATTTATGAAAAATTAAATTTCTTGTATACCAGTTTGTTTTAGACTATTCATTCTAGTAGACCACAGCTCCTTAAATTTCGAGGATGAAATTGTTTAAGGGGGGTAGAGTTGTCAACCCCTTGACCAATTTTTCCTCATAGTATTTTTTTATTTTATTTTTCTTTCTTAATTATCCAATATATAATTGTTATGTTATATATATATATATATAGTGTATTGCTTAGAATATCAACACAGGGACCTAGGAGTAAATAAAGGCATTTTAGGGGCTGAGGTGCAAAAGTCCCCAAATCAAATACCCTTTCAACAGAACCCTCCACACCTTCAACGAATTCAATTTGAATTCAAATTGAAGATCAATGCAAATCTTTTTCATCCAAATCTCTTCCTCCCTCTGGTTTATCTATTTAGATGAGTATATAGTTGGGAGTTAGCAGCCGATCCTTGAGACCTCCCAAACCCTAACAAGTTCCATATTGATCCGATCTCAAGGGCTCGAACATAGTTTTGGAGTTTGGGAATTGGTGCTGAATGCAGGTAACTTCTTCAGCCTTCTCGATCATATGATATTGATTTTGCATGACCTATAGGTAGATAGGTAGGTGTTTGATGTTATTCTTCAATAGATACACAAGAGACACCATTCTGACACAGGCAAATACTGAAAGGATTGAGGAGTTGGTGAACCATCTGGTAATAAGGATACTGATAAGAGGTTTCTTGGTTTTCCCATGCTACTGTCCTTTGTATTCAGGATGTACCTATTCTGTACAGACATTGGCATGGAGCCATGCCCCTAAATCCTAAGAATAGAACTACAGGTAGTCAGTCTCTTATTGAGCCCAGATACCCATAGGTTCAACTTGCAGCTAAACAGGTCCCCTTTTCATTACTTTACTGCATATACTTATGACCTAGTTGAGCAGACCCTCCATGACATGGACCTCTGGTTGCCCCATTAGACTAGGATTTGAGAACTACTCTTATGTTTTACCTACTACTAATTTCGACCCTGACACCAGTCCTTGTACCCAGGGGATCCTGATCCTTGGACCTCCTCTGTAACCAGTGGATGCTGACATCCTCTGTATATGATATATCAGTCTGTATATAGGGCAGTCCCTGCATTGTGGGTTAAGGGTCTAATCTCTAGTTCGCTTTGAATGCATGGCCAGTCCCATATACATCTTTGTATCGGTTACCTACAGTTCATATGCTCTTAGTAAATCAGTCCAGGGATTCCATATAATATCAGATTTTACCTATTGTACATATGGTACATACTGTATGCAGTACAAATAGGAGTAACTTGAAGGTATGGGGTATGCCTCTTCCTAGTTTCAAGAACTGTGTTAGACAACATAGATTGTCAGCATTGAAGTAGTGTATCAGTGATATGGTGGCTTGGGATATAGGTGGTGGGTAGGCCAAGTATCATAGAGTATCACTAGCTAGTACTAAGGCCATGTGGACTAGAGATTGGGACATAGAGAAGCTGTAGTACAGGTAAGCCTTAGGGGTACACCCACTGTACAATCAAAGAGGGAGTATAGATGTATCAATGTTAGTTTAGATCACTGGACCATACATGATAGGTGGGCATGACACTCGGGTACATGACTCTTTTGGTAAGTGCCCTGCCTATAATATAGGACAGGTCTAGAGATGGCATTATGGGAAGTGATACACAGGCACAGGCTAACCTGGTTACAGTACACACATGAGAAAATATATATGGCTAATGACAACTAACTGGGGTATCAGACACCCTAATACACAAGGGGCCACTGCATTTTAATTGGTCATGTCCTGCATACCCATGGAGGAAAAAACTTGTCCATTGATTAATATTTTCAGCAATTGGTTCTGCTTATAGGTCGTGCATATGTAGATTATTAGATAGCTTGTGGTGTTCCACATTATTTAGGATATTAGACTGATTGTCCTGCTAATCCCACAGGAGACTACATGTTGTTTAGTTCATGTTCCCTTTGAATGACCAGCTAGGGAAGTATCTGAGTATTGACTGATATTCTAAGTATCAGTCTAACCTTGATCATCCATGACATTTCCTGTCACAACCAATCCTGGTACTACAGGGATATAATAATAAGAAATAGAGAGCAATTTTTATGAATTGAAATCCAAGCCTTGTGGTTGAATACTTGCCATTTGCATTATTCATTAGAAAAAATAAGTATACCTTACCTTTTATAATATATGCTGGAAACTAGCTCTACTAGTTGCTTTTTCTTTTCCTGAGATTTCTTGGGTTAGCTCAAATGAACAACTTAGTGATCCTAAAGTTTGATAAGTCATTGAGACTATTCTGTTGAATCTTCTCTTGGTGATGGGGTCTCGTAGCTTAACATAGACAGGTACAGTTGCTATACAAAGTGTGGTGAGTTTAATTGATTCTGGTTTGCAGTTAGAACATCTAATTGCACTTGCAGGGTTGCAGCCAAGGGTATACAGGATGTCTGCCTATGACTAGAGCAATAAGTGGGTATCTCACACATGGTAGAGTACAACATAGATGTAGGTGTCATCAAGGTATTGGGCCAGGCTAGATAAGGGCATGTATTAAGCAGCTTAGAGAGTTATCCAATTAGAGTATAAGTGGAAATGGACTAGAAGCCTAGCAAGTGAAATAGATTGGTTACTAAATTCATTCATCATTTCATTGACATGATAAATTATTAAACAGGTTAATTGGGCTTGACTCAGTACATCGACCCGTACCAGCAGTTAAGGACCACAGGCAAGTATACCTTGCCTTCCTCTACAGTTTTACCAACATGCAGTTCTTTTCATTTTACTGTCTTGAATCATATATGGACATGTGCTTTCATGTTATTTTCTGTGTAGTTGTTTAAATGTTTATAGCCATGTTCGTGTTTTGGCCTTGTGTTTCACATTTAGAGTTCTCGTCAGTACCTTGCTTGAGTCGTGTCATAGAACGGTTGCGTGTAGTGAACTGCCATAGCCTTGATTTTCGTTATACACAACCAAAGAGTCCACACACGGGACGAGGGTTGTTTGGTGCACCAGAGAGTCCACACTCGGGACGAGGGTGTTTGTCGTGATCATTGATAAACCAGAGAGTCCACACACGGGACAAGGGTTGACCAATTACACCAGAGAGTCCACACACGGGACGAGGGTGTCTTGCCGTGAGCTAGGCAGAGAGTCCACACTCGGGACGAGGGTTAGTGCTTAGTTCAAACTCGTGAGTCCACACTCGGGATGAGGGTTTGGTTCTTCCATTGATCTCGTGTTTCGTTCATCTGGCAGTTCATGTATGCGTAGTTGTTCTAGTATTCGTGTTTCGTGTTAGTGTTCATGGTCATTGGTCTTGTTCTTGTTCTTTCTTGTTTATTTCTTGCGTATGATAAAACTGCTAGATAGGCATGTATATTATGTATCTTGCTATGTCCTCTGAGGACCTTATGATCTCCTCAGGTTAGCCGAGATTGTGTCAAGAGCAGACGAGTGGATTGAGTTAGCTACGGACCACGGTGCTTTGCAGTTGAGGTTACTTGGTTACCAGGTTGTACTCAGTTGGTTCATTCCTTGTATTTCTCTATTTTTTTCCGTCTACTGGTAGTGGATTTGTGTCCACCGGACGTGATATTGATATTTAATTTATTTATTATTATTCAGTTTCATGTCTTATCATTTGTCTTGACTGTGACTCGATTATTTCTGTGGATGAGATATAGTTACCATGTGTTTCTAGATTGCCGTGACTTGTATTTAGACAGTGTACTACCGCCGACACTGCGGCGTAGGCTGGGCTTGGACACGCTTCGTATCCGAAAAGCGGGTGCGGGTCGTGACATATCTTGAGATGGAGTTCACCATTATTTGTATTTGTTTGATTATATTTTATTCTTTTCTTTGGTTATTAATTAGAGCATGCCTATTTTGTTGTTTTGTTCTCTTTACTGTTAATGTGCAATAATATCTGCCAATAATAATTCAATTTTCATGTTTAATGAAATAAATTTTAAGGACAAAAAGAAAAAGAATACAAAAGCTGCTAAGGGTCAAGCTCAAAAGAAACAATAATATAAAACTAAGAGTTGTTTCTTTTGTGACAAGTCAGAGCCCATAAAGAAGAAATGTACAAAGTACCACGCATGACGTATAAAGAAAAATACATTTCTAAATTTGGTTTATTCTGAGGTTAATTTAGTTTAGTACTAAGAAACTCATGGTGGTTAGATTTTGGTAGGAGAACCCACATTAGTATTCTAGACAACGTTGTCTGAGCTATCGAAAGTCAAATGATGGTGAAAAAAACATCTATGTGGGTGACGACAATTCGGTAGAAATGGAAGCAGTAGGACATTTTAGGTTATTATTAGGAACCGATTATTATTTGAATTTGATAGACGTTTTTATTGTATCGTCTTTTGGACGGAATTCAGTTTCAGTTTTCTTATTGGACAAATCTGGTTATCATTGTTCATTTGGAAACAATAAGTTTAGTTTATCTTTAAATTTAAATATTATTGGTAACGGTTCTCTTAAGGTTTATAATAACATAAGTTCGCTTGAAACTATTGTATCTTACAATAAAATCTTGCAAGTGGAGTCATGTGGTACTAAACGCAAAATTAATAATAATTAAAATTTAGCCTCATTATGGGACAAGCAATTAGGTTACATCTCCATAAATAGTGTTGAACGACTTGTGTCTAATGGGTTTTGGATTCTATTGAATTTATAGACTTTAATATCTGTATTGAATGTATAAAGGAAAGACAGACCAAAGTTAAATTATAAGCAGTTACTTTATTGGCTATGCTGACAGATCAAGGGGTTAATAATTGTAGGATCCCACACGAAAGAAAATTTTAAGACGAGAAATATTTTTTTGAGGATGTTGAGTTTGGGGGAGAAATAAAGTTAGGGATATTGTATTTGAGAAAGAATCGATTTTGATTTCTACTATCACTTTGGACAATGTGTAATTTTCTATACATGTCGTTATCAAGAAGTGAATCCGAACCTCAACAAGACAATGTCAAATTACCTCTACTTATGTCGATGTTGAGCTAACTTAATAAGACAATGTAGCGGTACCCCATTTAAGATAAGGTAATTGTTTCCGAGGAACAAACTCAACAACCTCAAGAACCGATAATGTTAAGATGGTCCACCAAAGAAAGGAGAAATGTAATTTTAGATACATTTTTTGGGGTCATATTTCTCCAGGAACATGAGAAAGACTTTGTAATATTGGAAGATGATCCAATCAACTTCCATCAGGCCATAAAAAGTTCCAATTCTCAAAGTAGATTGATATAATAATATAAGTCTATGTAAGATGACAAAGTTTGGAAACTTGTCCCATTACCAAAAGGTGCGAAGTCTATTGGTTGCAAATGGATATTTAAAACCAAGAAGGATTCAAAGGGTAATATGGAGAGACATAAAGTACGTCTTGTAGCTAGTGACTTTACTCAAAAGTCAGGATTGATTTTAAGGAGACTTTCTCTTCGATTTCTTTGAAAGACTTTTTAGAACAATCAGTAGTCCTTGTTGCACGTTTTGATCTTGAGTTACATCAAATGGATGTTAAAACGATATTTTACAATGCAAACATTGACGAAGTAATTTATGTGGTGGAACCAGAAAACTCTGTGTCAGAAGACCCAAAGAATATGGTTTACAAATTAACAAAATCTATTTATGGACTCAACCAGGCTTCTCGTTAAAGGTACTTCAAAATTTTACCAAGTGATTACCTCGCTTGGTTTTGAGATAAACACCATTGAAGATTGTGTGAATCACAAGTTCAGTGGTAGTATATATATTTTTTCTTGTTTTGTATATCGATTACATTACTTAATGTAAACTAGGTGACACATGTTGCTAAAGGAGACAAGTTCAGTCTCAATCAAGTGTCCTAAGAATAGCCTTAAAATTAAGGAAATACAAAAGATTTCTTGTTCATGATCACTTATAGCTAGTCTAATGATGGTCAAGTATGTATGCGTCCAGATATTGCATACATAGTTGGAATGTTAGGCAGATATTTAAGCAAATATGAGATGGATCATTGGGTAGCAGCCAAACTACTTAAGTTACTAATAGAGAATAAGGAATTATATGCTCTTTGTAGGAGATCGGATAATGCTGGAGATCATAATCTATTCTGACTCCGACTTTGCTGGATGCCAACACAACATGAGATCCACATCAGGTTATGTTTACTTGTTGACTGGTGAAAATATTTTGGATGAATGTCAAATAGACACTCATAACTTCTTCCACCATGGCAGCAACGTTTATATCATATTGTGAGGCATCCATTCAGGGAATACAGTTGCAAATTTTGTCACAAGGCTGCGTCTACATGAGGGTGTTGAAAGACCATTCAAATTATGGTATGACAATAAATCAGCAGTACTTTATTCCAATAATAACAAGAACTTGTATAAGTCAAAGAATATTGACATAAAGTTTCTAGTTGTGAAGGAAAGAATTTAGAATGGTTAAAGTGTCCATATAGCACATTAGGATAAACTCTATGTTAGCGGATCCGCTCACAAAAAATTATCACCCAAGGTCCTTCATAAGCTTACTGCTTATATGGGTGTTATTTTAATTAAGAACATGACAATATAGTAGGAGTTTGTATTTTATGTATTTAGTGCTATTTGTCTTTCGACACATTTATGCATTAAAGTATTTTGGATATTTATCTGATCAGATATATGGAAAATTCAGTTCATTCTGTTTTTATTATGTTAAAGTATTGATCTCAAAAAAGTTAAGGAGGACCAGTTGGAAATAAACATGTATTGATCACATTGCGTGTAATTTTTATGCTACGTATCCATGATTGACCTATGTCATTTAGCTATATTGCTATATGTGACCATTGATGATTTAGTTATGCTAAATGTGACAAAAGCTGCTTTGATCCTACATTGATATGGTTAATGGATGCAAAGGATTAAGATAGCATTTATGAGCTCACTAAGGTTAACACAATTATAAGGTTACATATGTGGTCCAGTGGAAGATTCTTGAAATTATTCAATAATATGTGCTATACATATAAAATTGAATGTGTTGGGCTATCTAAATAATTGAGCCAAATTAAAGTGGTCTATTTGGAAAATTGGCTTAAGGGTATAATAGTTATGGAAGTAATGTGTAGATACCGAAAATAAATCTAATTTGATGACGGGCCAAATTAGAAATATCAAAAGCATATACATATATATATATATATATTTTTTTTAATATATATATATATATATATATATATATATATATATATATATATATATATATATATATATATATATTCGGGGTCAGCTTCCATCTTCCAAGAGCCCCCTCGTCGGAGCCCCCCTGTGGCCACCCCCTGCTCGGTGCGCCTCAACGTCTTCTCCGGTCCCATCCTCCGCCTCCCTTCCGTCGGGGCTCGCCTGACTCCTCCGCTCCCCTCTCCCGCGGGGTCGAGCCCCCCCACCCCCCTATTCGGTGGTTCCCCTCCCCTCAATCTCCGTCGGGTCTCCCCTCCTCCTCCCGGAAGCTCCCCTCCCTCTGGATCTCCTATCTCTGCCCTATCCCGATGGCTCCCTCCGACCCTCCCCCGCGCTGGCTGCCTTGGGCCACCCTACCTCGGCGGCTTCCCCTGGGTTTTCGGCGGGACCGAGTCCTCCTCCTCCTCTTCGGACCACGCTGCCCCGTGGGCCGCACCCCTCCTACCCTCGGGCTCCGCACCCTCCCTCAGGCCCTGCGTCCCCCTCGGGCAGGCCCCAGCCCTCGGGCGCAGAGTCCCCCTCGGGCAGATTCCCCCTTGGTCCACGTGCCCCCTTGGGGTACGTGCCCCCCGTTTATTTTTTGTTTTTTGTGGGTTTGAATTTTGAAACCGGGTTCCCGCCTGTGGGTCCCGCTCTCTGTTTGGTACCCATTAATATATTATTTTTCTTTTGAAATATATATATATATATATATATATATATATATATATATATATATATATTAGGGTTATGGTCCCTAACTCATATGGCCACAAAAGATATATATATATATATATATATATATATATATATATATATATATATATATATATATATATTAGGGTTATGGTCCCTAACTCATATGGCCACAAAAAAGAGGGTTTTCTCTATTCTTTTCTGCATCCCCATCAACAAAGAGAGGATCAAAGATTTCATCTTTGTTATTAAGGGTCGTAGCGAGTTGGAAGATTGAACCCCATTAAGAGACATCTACGTCATGGTCCATCAAGCTAATCAATGAATTCAAGTACGTTTCCCCATTTATTTTGTTCTTCATCTCATGAATCAACAGGCAATAATTTCTAACAGTAGGAACCCTCCGAAGTCGATGTAACTTCATCCTAAAGGTGATAAATTTTTTCCCAATTATGGACTTGTTTGGGATGTGAAAATGAGAGGAAAAGAGGTGAAAAATGAGTGGAAAAGGTAGTATAGGTTGTGGTTATAGTTGGGGAGAAGTTGCACCATGATTATAGGTGGTGGAAGGAGTGAGAAACACAAAAACTACCCACTAACCTGTCCACACAGCCCACTCCTTTATAGCTACAGTCCCCTTGGTTTATACAAGTGTTTTGGTGTATAAATGTGTCACTAAACACTTCAGGTTGAGGTTAGATAAGTCTCCAACAATTTAGAGTTGGTTTGGTATTGTTTTGGATCACTAATTGGAATTAAACCATGCTCCTACACCCAACAATTAGGCCCACTTGGGCCGCACACTTTTCACATAACCTAGTTGTTGTCAACCTAGTTTTTAGGATTGGGTTTGGGTCTAAAATTAGTTGGTTTAGTTTAGAACACACCTATGTAGTTTATGACTAAGTTAGGGGATCATTTGACCGCATTAACTAACCCAAAAACGTTAAACACACATTGATTATAGACACTTATTGTAGATGCTGTACCAACTAGTTTAAATGCCTAAACTTTAGTCTAAGACCCTCATGTTGAGGTTGGCTAACCCTCACTTAAGTTAGACTAACTTTGGTGGTCATTTGGTTGCTTAATTTGGCCTAAATCTCAACCTATACATCACTTAAGACTATATAAACGGATTTAATATGTCTTGCTGTCCAAACATCTTAGGGACCCAATAACTCGGTCTAGAACCTCTAGGATTTACCTATTTAAGTCATAGTTATATAAGGATCGAGTTGGTGAACCATTTGGTTCTCGTTCTGGGCTATTTCGACGTACCGATAAACTTTTATAGCCCGTTGAACACAATTTTCTATGTAAGTGTCCTAATGGTTTGTAGGTGTTTAGATAGTGTGTAGGGGTCCATTTGAGTGGGACACAAACTAGATAAATTCTCTAGATTAGTATAGATCATAACGATCCTCTGGGTCGAAGGGTTCAGGTCGTAATTGTGTCTCCAATTTCAGTTGGAACGAACATGGACATTTGGTCTATTTTAACTACGGTTTCCGTATACTAATGTTATGCTATCAAAATAAAGCACATGGAGACATGTGTGAGTGGGACATAAATAGTACAAGTCTAGTGGTGCTCAACTAGGTCACAAATACAAACTCTGTTGAGAAAAACTAACCAAGGTACTGTGATGCTAAGAGTGGCTAATAAAAGAATCATATGACCGCAGCCCTATGTGTTACCTACGGTCCTATAGAGGGTAGTCCTTTATGGAGATCCCTATCTATAGTAAATCTCTATCAAAGTAGCTACGTGATACTACCGAGTCAAGAGTGGTCAAATAGCAAATTCTAGTATCGAATAAGGGTCAAGTCATGTCAAATGATTAAAGAGTCAAGTCAATCTCGTACTCAACACGATGAACTATACAAGTGATAAATGAAAATAAGTACAAGAGTAGTGATCATTTACAAGGAACGTAGACAAGTAAACGGAGTATAGAACCTAATAACATGTAAAGTAACAATAGAAGATAAGCATGCATAAATAAATAAATTGTACATATTGACAAGGTATACTTGCCTGGGTTCTTGAGAAAGAAAGCTATGAACCTGATCATGAACCCAAAGTAGCAATGTCCCGATAGCCCAAATTAAAATACAAATGAATTAATTACTAATCTAAAATTTACTACACACGCACAAAGTACGTTTACTTATATATATTTATTTTGACATAATAACAAACACAACTAACAAGGAAAGGTAGATGCTGGAGGTAGGCTCTAATTTATTAAATATAACTTAAGGAAAGTCACCTAACCTTCTGATCCTCTAATCAACGTGACTCCAAATATTTGTATAAATTAGTTACATGTGTCCACTAGGTCCCTCTTCTAGGCATAGGTGCTAAGTGTTGCTCATATAAGGTATTCCTTGCATAAGTGTGACTTAGGAACAGTTATAAAGGCCTTCTAATAAAAAATGTTATGTCTATTAACCTTAGATTTTATACTCAAAATTTATAACTTAATTAACTTATATAAGTAAACCTATCTATATGTCATAAATGATAGCTTTGGGTAAGGCTTTGGATGAACAACTACAATATTTTTCATATGTATCCAAACTATAGTTTTGAACTCAACATATAGTCTAGCCCTAAAATAAAATTATAAATTATAATATTAACATTTAAAATTCAGAAACTAATATTTTATAAAATAATTATTTAAGTCATATTTATCTAAAATTAAATGCCGCTATTCTAGCCAACTCTACATGTCTATTCTACATCGCATCGGATACAAATTCTAAGTTAAATTTGTACCAACCTATATACCCTTAAAATTCATTTAAAACAAATATATATATATATATATATATATATATATATATATATATATATATATATATATATGTTTTAAAGGATATTTTTAAGAAAAAAATGTTTTCCATAACCTATATAATTATCGGCTCTAACTTTACAGCTAAACTAGTCCCTTCTAGGTCCAAAATGACATGTTTTGTGTCACATATATGAGCCTAAAATGTACATAATTATAAACAGAATAAAATAGTGATTAAATAGGTTTTCAATTACTAAAACAATCCCTAAACATGAGCCATAGGTTATCAATAATTCCATGGCCATACTAATTACAATTTCTTGGTAAACTAGTCGAATTCCCGACTCTACATGTCAAAATACAAAGTCTGAATTCAGATTTTTATACACTGAGTTTGAGGCCTAAAGACCCAATTTAACATGTCATAATTCATGGTTTTCAAGTGTATATACATGGGTTGATTTGTTATCAAGTTGTACAAAAATTTCGGTAAGAAAAACATGCATATTTCGCTCTCAACATACACATATGTGTGACAATACAACATTCACTTTAAGAAATTATACGCTGACTTTAGACCTTAAAACAACAATATTTCCATGCCAAATTTTATGGTTTTCATACTTTAACACCTAGGTTTAAGGGTTGATAAGTTCGTGTCAAAGTTGGGTATATATATATATATATATATATATATATATATATATATATATATATATATATTTATATATATATATATATATATATATATATATATATAAAATATATATATATATATATACATATATATATATATATTTATATATATATATATATATATATATATATATATATATATATATATTTTATATATATATATATATATATATATATATATATATATATATATATATATATATATATTATATATATATATTTATATATGCATAAAAAATATATATATATATTTATATATGCATAATTTGTTTACATTCAACACAATATGACATGTACCAATTAAATTCCAGAATTTCATAACCTTTTAAAAGTTATATTAAAAGAGGTTTTAATTATTTTATTAAGGTTTCTACCTATGCCATGACATGGCAAGGAAGTCCTAGTTCTAATTCACAAAATTTGGGAACAATATCGAAGGTATACTTACTTGAAATGAGATTGAACTCAAATAAATCCAACCAAAGTTCCGAATCAGCCCGCTTGTGTTGTGAGCGAGTTTCGAAGAAGAAAACAATGTGTTCTAGGCTCGAGACTCCCCTTCTATAGGCCCACACCATAGGCTACCTTCTAGGCTCAATCCTTAATGGCTACGCCTACCCGGATGCTCGTAGGAACCCTCCGAAGTCGATGTAACTTTATCCTAAAGGTGCTAAAATTTATACCAAGTATGGACATGTTTGAGATGTGAAAATGAGAGAAAAAGAGGTGAACAATGAGTGGAAAAGGTAGTATTGGCTGTGGTTAGAGTTGTGGAGAAGTTGCACCATGATTATACGTGGTGGAAGGAGTGGGTAACACAAAAACTACCCACTAACATGTCCACACAGCCCACCCCTTTGTAGCTGTAGTCCACTTTGTTTATACAAATGTTTCAGTGTATAAACGTGTCACTAAACACTTTAGGTTGAGGTTAGATAAGTCTCCAACAATTTAGAGTTGGTTTGGTAGTATCTTGGATCACTAATTGGAATTAAACCATGCTCCTACACCAACAATTCGGTCCACTTGGGCCGCACATTTTGCACAGAACCTAGTTGCTGTCCACCTTTTAGAGGCTTGGGAATGGGTCTAAAATTAGTTTGTTTAGGTTAGAACACACCTATATAGGTTATGACTAAGTTAGGGGCTCATTTGACCGCATTAACTAACCCAAAAACCTAAAACACACATTGATTATAGCCACTTATTGTTGCTGCTGTACCAACTAGTTTAAATGCCTAAAATTTATTCTAATACCCTCATGTTGAGGTTGGCTAACCCTCACTTAAGTTAGGCTAAGTTTGGTGGTCATTTGGTAGCTTAATTTGGCCTAAGACTCAACCTACACATCACTTAAGGCTATGTAAACTGATTTAATATACCATATTGTTCACAAATCTTAGGGACTCAATTGTAGGACCATTGAGTATCTCTAGAGGGGGATGAATAGAGTAAGTGCGAGTGCAATAGAAAATAATCACCAATTAAAAATTAAAAATAGATAACTATGGCAGTAAATAAAGAGACAGTAAATAAATTTAGCAAGAGATAAGAAGATCATACTCAGTGACACAGCGATGTATACTGGTATCCCTCTGAGAGGACTAATCCAGTCTCGAGTAATATTGCTCGATATTAATCCACTATGGCACAACCAAATTGAGAGCTTATAGTCTCTTACAACACCGTGCTTGGTGACAAGTGCACGACCGACTTCACAACACCGTGCTTGGCGACGAGCGCACGACCGGCTCCAAAAACAGAGATGATTTCTGAACTTTGAATGACCTCTTTACAACTCTGAGACCAAAAGACTCTGAATCAAACAGATATTACTGGCTTTTAGCTAGGAGATTTGTAGGTAGAATATGAAAGCTTTAGATTAAATAAAAATACTTTTGAAGAGAGAAGAGAAGATGAATTGATGAGTGATTTGAAATGAGAAATTTTTTTCTATTTATAGGTGTTTTCGAGGACCGAACTCAGACAGAGTTAGGGCAGAGTTCTGATGCAAAGATTTCGTAAACGAACGTTGCATGCAGATTTGGAGGCAACAAATATTTGAATTTAAATTGACCGAGTTCGGACCGAACTTGGCCAGAGTTCGGACCGAACTCGGAACGAACTCGGCCTGAGTTCTGTCTTAGTTCAAATATAAAATATTTGCCAAATTCTTTTGCATAAAAGTGAATGGTATGTTTGGTAAGTGGACTTTGGATGGGTAGGCTGTATAGGAGAGTGGACTATGATTAACCTAAGCCAGTAGTATCCAGTCGATCTTATAATTTATATCCTACACTCAATAAAGATAAAATACATAATAAATTATAAAAATGGCTCAGACTGATTCCAATGAGAATAAGCTTCAAAATAATGATTTACATGCTTGCTGATGTAGCAGTATGCTTTTTGATATTGATTTTACTTGACCTGAAATATTTAGCAGCAGTTCGTATATTTTGTGCATTGACTTAAGTCATTGTCGATTATCAAAATCGGGTGTGACCATGGAAATTGGCCAACTATATACGAACTGAATTGTTCATTTTGAAATAAATGGTATTTCTTTGTTAATTTTTGGTATTGCTCTTTCTCCCCCTTTATCAATGTCAAAAATGGTTTTGGCTTTCCCGTAATTTGTGAAGCCAACAATGTTCATCAAAAGACAAAGAAAGTAATGATAGAGTAATAACCACAAAGATGAAGGTATCCACAAATAACAAGTTATAGCAAAATGAACTAGAAATTAAATGTCATACATAAAGAAAGATACATCCAACACAAACTGTTTTTAAATGTCTAACTATAAAGTTTAGACAAAAAGAAAACTACAAAGATCATCATCTAGTAAACTGTAATCAATAGAACCACTAACTGAAGTCTACATCACATCGGTGTATCGTCACCTCCAGGAGCATCCGGTGGAAAGTATGCAGCAGTAGGATCGAAATGAGAAAAAGTCGTCTCATCATCGAACCTAGGTCCAAAGAAGCTGCGGTGATGAAGCATAGTGACTGGAAGTATGGGGTCATGAGAAAGACTCCAGTGAATGTCAACAATACTATTCTGCAACACCTGAGCCTGGGTGATATGGCGGAACTCAGAATCAAGATAACCTTGATGTCGTTGCGCTGAGAGGGCAACGAAATCATCAAAGCACTGATAGAAACTGGGGTTGAAACCCGTAGCAGGGGCTGGAGCAGCAGGAGCAGGAGGAGCCTCAGGGGTCATCATCATGGACCGGAGCAGCAGGTTCAGCACCAAGAGGCAGAGAAGGGATAAGATACAACCTAGACCTACTAAGTTTAGTGGCAGTAGCGGAGTAAGGACATGTTTGAAGATCGATATCAAACATCTTAAAAATGAAAGCTAAGTGCATATGATAGACAAGATTGCGTCCCGCACTTTTGCAGTTAAGCATCAATGCCATGACAGTCTTTAGGACAGAGAAAGTGATACCAAAATGAATATGGTACATAGCTGATAACTCCATAAAGGTAATCTCGTCAGAAGATCTCTTCTTTGGAAGAAGAACAGAAAAGATAACCTATGAAGTTCATAGAAGTTTTGATTCAAATATTTGGAATACACCCTACAAGGAACAGGTTTAGGGTGACATAATAATTATTTGAAGGAATCAAGGGTGACACCTTCAGGGAATTGGACATGGTTGACATCCACTAATGCCTCACCTATATCAGGAACATGAAAGTATTCGCTGATGTCTGTGGCATTGAACTCAAGTTTCTTCCCAGCTACACAAGAATAAAAGTTATCGTTGTCTTTTACTTGCAAATTATAGTAAAACATACAAATAACATTGTTATAGATATTTTCAGCAACTTCGAAAAAATTTCGAAAACCAAGACGGTTAAAAGTAGGGGCATACTCAGAAAAGATAGTCAAATTGACACGTGCCCCATCACAAATTTTACGACTCGAAAAAGAATCGAACCAAAGATCGAAAATTTCCCTATCGGAAAAAGATCGCAGTCGTAGTCATCAGTTCCAGTAGGACGGGCTGGACTGACGACGTTGGTCGGAACATAATTCGAAGAAGACGATCCTGCTTGAGAGGTATCGTTCTTTCTCTTCTGATGTTTGGGTGCCATTGATAAAGAAGAAAAAAAGTTGAATACCTTGAGGTAGAAGATGAAGAAGGTGGAGAGGATGACCGTAAGACTCCAAAAAGCTTGAAGAGGAGGAGGAGGATGAGTTTCTTTTGAGTTTTTAGAGGAGTTTTTCGGTTGAGGTGTGGAGAAAACTGAAGTGAAGGAGATGAATAAATAGGCTAGGGCCGACTATTCAGTTCTTGAAATCCGTACAGCGCCGACCGAACTCTGTCCGAACTCAGTCAGTGTTCGGCCCGAGTTCGGCTACTTGCATTCCTAATGTCATAAATGCAGTATGAGTTATAAATTTAAATTAATAACTGTTATACTCCTTTATTTAATAATTTCTATTACTTTGGGTTAGCTGTAGGGGCCAGATCCCAGCTGGTGGTAGTCCGAGGAATAGTACACCGTGTCGCTTTAGGCTAGTGTTATCATAGTAAATAGGAATCTTAGTGTAGTACAGATTGTAGTCTTGTAAGGTTCGCTTCATCCACAAAATTTGAGCACAACAACGTCCTATGGAGATATACTCAACCTCAGTAGTTGATAATGCTACAAAATTTTATTTCTTGCTAAACCATGAGACTAAGACTTTTCCTAGGAAATGACACATAGTACTGGTACTTTTACGGTCTACTTTGTATCCTGCAAAATCTGCATCCGAGTAACCTATCAGGTCAAAGAATTTGGTTTTAGGATACCATAAGCCGACTGTTGAAGTTCCCTTAAGGTATCGGAAGATACGCTTAACGGCACATAGGTGTGATTCCTTAGGATTTGCCTGGTATCGTGCACAAATGCAAATACTGAACATAATATCAGGACGACTAGCAGTTAAATATAATAAGCTACCAATCATACCTCGATACTTACGCTTATCGATAGGTTTGCCACTTTCATCTGTGTCAAGCTTTGTTGATGTAGCTATTGGAGTTCCGATTGGCTTTACATTATCGAAGTCATACTTTTTCAGTATGTCCTTTGTATATTTAGCTTGATTGGTGAATTTTTTTTGAGTGTTGTTTGATCTGAAGTCCTAGGAAAAAGTTCATCTCTCCCATCATACTCATCTCAAATTCACTCTACATACACTTAGCAAACTCTTGACAAAGTTTTTTATTAGTAGATCCAAATATGATATCATCAATGTATATTTGCATAAGAAGAATATCATCATCTAAAGACTTGATAAACAAAGTAGTATCAACTCTTCCTTTTGAAAAACTATTTTCAAGTAAGAAGGTACTTAGGCGTTCATACCAAGCACGAGGTGCCTGTTTGAGTCCATAGAGTGCTTTCTTAAGTTTGAAGACGTGATCAGGTTTTTAAAATCTGCAAAACTAGGGATTGTTTCACAAACACTTCTTCTTTCAAAAATTCGTTTAAAAAATACACTTTTCACGTCCATTTGGAATAATTTAAAATCATTAAAACATGCATATGCATAAAACATGTGGATAGCTTCTAGTCTAGCAACATGAGCATATGTCTCGTCATAATCAATACATTTTCCTTGATTATAATCTTGTGCCACTAGACGTGCTTTGTTGCGTAGAACTTGTCCATCTTTACTTAATTTATTTCGGAACACCCATTTGGTACCAATTATCGATTGACCAATAGGTTTAGAAATGAGTTTCCAAACTTGGTTTCTCTCAAATTGATTAAGTTCTTCTTGCATGACATCAATCCAAAACTCATCATTAAAGGCATCTGCTACATTCTTAGGTTGTACTTGTGAAATAAAAGCTACATTTGCTGCTATTTTAGAATCTTTATGAGAAGAGCGTGTACTTACACCTTTTGATATATCACCTATAATGAGCGTCTCTGGATGATATGGCAAGAACTTCAATGATTTAAATCTATGAGTCAGATCTTCCACAGGACTTTTATTGGTTCTGGCTTGTATATTTTTATCATCACTATCGCTAGATCTGTGACTATTGAGCTTATCAAAAGTAACATTATTCTTTAACATTCATAGATCTTTTATTGAAAATTCTATATCCCTTAGTCTTAGCAGCATATCCGAGAGATATCCCTTCATCTGCTTTAGCGTCGAACTTCCCTAAGTTGTCCATGGTGTTCAGGATAAAACAGCGACATCAAAAAACTTTAAATTAAGAAATATTTGGAATCCTTCCAAACCAAAGTTCATAAGGTATTTTCTTTAATATATGTCGAATTAACATCCTATTTAAAACATGATAGGCTGTACTAACATCTTCTGCCCAAAAATATTTAGGAAGATAATGTTGATTCAACATGACTCTAGCCATCTCGCTTAGAGTACGGATCTTTCGCTCCACAACACCATTCTGTTGAGGAGTTCTAGGACAGGAAAATTCATGGTAATATCCACTATCATCATAAAACTTTTTGAAATCAGTATTTACGAATTCGTCACCATGATCACTTCGGATACGAGTAATCATGAAGCCTTTTTTGTTTTGTACCTTTTTACAAAATAACTGAAATTCAAAAATTGCATCACTTTTGTTTGATAAAAAGTAAACCCAAGTAAAACGAGAGAAATCATCAACAATAACAAATGCTTAGAGCTTACCGCCAAGACAAGCGACTCTACTAGGACCAAATAAATCCATATGTATCAACTACAAAGGTCTAGAAGTACTTACAATATTGATGGATTTAAATGTAGACCTATGTGCTTTGTTCTTTTCACAGTCAGCATATACCATATCTCTCTTGAACGACATCTCAGGGAGTCCTTTTACCAGCTTCTTAGTGCTTAGTCGTGAGATATTGTCCATATTAGCATGTCCTAGCCTCATATGCCATAGGCAGCTTTCATCTAAGTTAGCGACTAGGCATCTTTCTGTATTATTAGTACTCTCTAGAAAGAAATCATAAATATTGTCTTCTCTAGTCCGTTCATATCGGGATTAGCAGATGACATATCATATATTATACATTTGTCTTTAA
This sequence comes from Iris pallida, assembly GCA_029216955.1. Classification (NCBI taxonomy): domain Eukaryota; kingdom Viridiplantae; phylum Streptophyta; class Magnoliopsida; order Asparagales; family Iridaceae; genus Iris; species Iris pallida. Next base: position 1,809,826 of record JANAVB010012598.1, on the reverse strand, counting down.
CAAAATTGATGCCATAACCATTATCTGCCAAGTGACTTATGCTCAGTAGGTTATGTTTTAATTCTGTAACTAGACAAACATCTTTTATTACAGAATAAGGAGATATAACAACAATGTCATTCCCAATGATATCACCTCTCAAGTTGTTTCCGAAGGAGACGTATCCTTCTTTCTTCATCGATAGCATGGCAAACAAAGATGCATCACCAGTCATGTGTCGCGAACATCTGCTATCGATGATCTACTTGCTTTTAGCATGAGAGGGTTGAGGGTCCACCTACAAAACAAGTAAATGAATCCTTTGGTACCCATTTACTGAAAGGTCCGTATTGATTAGTTTTAGATCTCCAAATCAATGTGTGATTGTCAACAAGCTTTCTTGCTACACAATACTATGATATATGCCCGTGAGTACCAGAGTACGTGCAAGTAAGTTTTGAAAACGTGTTAGTCGATTTTGTGTTGACATACATATGTGATTTCTTTGAAAACCTATATGTTAAAGCATGGTGATATTCGTGTTTCTTACGTGCTTTCTATGTTTTAGTCCTTTTAGGTGTATGCTTAGCATTAGAACTAAATTTAGGCTATGTCACAGGTATAGCCTGTTTGCCTAACTTGATTTCTAACTTTTTAGAAATCGTACAAGACTCTTCATATTTAGCAGTCATATCTATGAGTCTTTGTTCTGTGACCAAGTGCTTCTTCTTCTCTATGTCATATAACTCTTATATCTTGACATATCTTTTCAATTTTGAGGATAGCCTCATGATAGTCTACTTTAAGCTTGGCTATCTCTTCCGTGTTACCAGTAGTAGATGTCTCTTTAATGTCTTCAATGAGACTGGACAGTCTAGCTACTTCGGTTGTGCATGCCTTAACCTATTTTTGAGATTGCTTATACTTGTCAAGCACATTTTTGTGTTCTTCAAGTAGTTCGCTGAAGGCATTTTCTAACTCATCGAAAGTAAAATCATCATACAAAGGATTTGAAGATACCTTATCAAAAGCCATAAGAAAGATATTGTCATTTTTGCAGGGCCTGTCTTCCTTCTCTGAATCACTGGCATCGCTTTCATGCCAGATACTTGTATTTGCATACTTTCGACTAGTTGTTGCTTTTTGGCTTGATTTTGATCTATCATATAGACTGCTTTTCTTTAAAGTTGGACGGTCCTTCTTTATATACCCTAATTTCTTGCATCCAAAGCATATCATTTCTTCTTCATTGCTTTCTTGGATATCTTTCTTCTTTCTGTTTGATTTGTCAAACTTTAAGAATTTTTTGAAATTCTTCGCTAGCAGGGCTTGTTCATCACCACTGGATGATTCTTCATCAGAATCTTTGCATGTTGATCTTCTGGCTTGAGCTTTGAAGGCGATTGATTTCTCTTTTGGAGTAGCTAATTCAAATTCTTGCAGATCCAGCTCATGGGTTATAAGCTCGCCCATAAGTGTTCCCAGAGTCATGGTGGAGTGATCGTTTCCTTCAATGATTGCCGTCGCCTTTAGGTTCCAGTTCTTGGTTAGAGCCCGTAGCACTTTTCTGATCTTTTCGTGATTACTGTAATCCTTACCAAGAGATTTCAAAGGATTAGTAATATCAAGAAAATGAGTGAACATCTGTGTAATTGACTCACCAAGTTTCATTTTAAAAGATTCATATTCCTGTGTTAGTCTGTTGATTTTAGATTCATTCACTTGGGAAGTACCTTCATGAGTTACCTCAAAAAGTTTCTAAATCTCATGAGACGTCTTACAGGTAGAAACTCTGTTGAACTCCGTTTTGTCAATTGCACAGAACAGTGCTTTGATGGCACGAGCATCTAGACTAGCCTTTGCTTTTTTAGCCTTTGTATATTTGTCAAGAGGCTTGTCTGTAAGTATGCCATCAACTACCATAGGTGTCGGTTTCTTATAACCGTTAATAACTATAGACCAAAGATCAAAGTCAAGAGACTTTAAAAAAATGTCATTCGCGTTTTCCAGTAAATATAGTTTATTCTATCAAATAGTGGGGGTCTATTTGTGGATTACCCTTTACCGTTGAATAAAGATTTCATGGCTGCTATATATACTCTCTGAGGTTTGTTATATTAGAATATAACCTGCTCTGATACCAATTGTAGGAGCGTTGAACACCTCTAGAGGGGGTGAATAGAGTGAGTGCGAGTGCAGCAAAAAATAATCACCAATTAAAAATTAAAAACAGATAACTATGGCAGTAAATAAAGAGACAATAAATAAATTTAGCAAGAGATAAGAAGATCAAACTCAGTGACACAGCGATGTATACTGGTATCCCTTTGAGAAAACTAATCCAGTCTCGAGTACTCTTGCTCGATGTTAATCCACTATGGCACAAGCTAATTAAGAGCTTGCAGTCTCTTATAATACCGTGCTTGGTGACAAGTGCACGACCGACTTCACAACACCGTGCTTGGCGATGAGCGCACAATCGGCTCCAAAAATAGAGATGGTTTTTGAACTTTGAATGACCTCTTTACAACTCTGAGAACCAAAAGTGTCTAGATCAATCAGATATTATTGGCTTTTGGCTAAGAGATGTGTATGTAGAATATAAAATCTTTAGATCAAATAAAAATACTTTTGAAGAGAGAAGAGAAGATGAATTGATGAGTGATTTGAAATGAGAAATTCTCTTCTATTTATAGGTGTTTTGGAGGACCGAACTCGGACAGAGCTCGGGCAGAGTTCTGATGCAAATATTTCGTAAATGAACGTTGTTGCATTATCAACGACTGAAGCTGAGTATATCACTGCATGCCGTTGTTGTGCACAAATTTTGTAGATGAAGCAATGTTTAGAAGACTACTATCTACACTTCACAAGAATTCCTATTTATTGTGATAACACTAGCACAATGAATTTGACAAAGAACCCTGTATATCACTCACGCACTAAACACGTCGAGATACGTCATCACTTCTTACGTGATCACCAACAACAAATGAATATTTGTTTAGAATTCATTGACACATATCATCAGTTGGTAGATATTTTTATAAAACCATTAGCTGAAGACCGATTCAACTTTATTCTCGTGAGTTAGGTATTCTTGAATTTTTGAAAACATAATGCTTTATGTTTAAAAAATTGTTTAGACTATATTCAAATGATTTATTTTAAGTCTGAATTATTTTGGGTACAAGCCGAAAGGGTCCTTCTGTCAACAAGGCGTAAAAGCCTAAGCGACACGATGCCAAGTGTCTTCAGACTACCGCTAGCTGGGATCCGTCCCCTACAACTAACCCAAAATGATAAAGATTTATTTTAAAACAAATGAATATTAATTCGAATACAATTTCTATTCATAAATCAAAAACTGTTTTCAAAATACAGGCCTACCAAACTCGAAGAACTGACCAGTCAGCTGTTGTTCTTCTTTCTTTTAATACCTCTTCATCTTCTTATCCTTCTACCCGAGCACAGCTACCCTCTACCTGAAAAACCCGAGCCCTAGCTCTATTTTATCTCCCTATTCTCTTGGAGTTGAGCCCTAAAACTTCAGATCTAAGGATTTTGTGACCTTCTCTTCTACTATACGCAGTTATTTTTCGATAACCTCTACTCTCTTTTTTGTCAATTTTCTATGGCTCCTAAAATTTTTAAGAAAAAGAAAAGAAGTGATGATGCTTCTACATCAAGCCCATCCTACACCTCAAGAATGTCTATTTACTCAACTTCTGTCATGACCCGCACCGGTATAGGGGCACGAGTAGTGAACAACGCCCAGCCTACTCCGCAGCATCGGTGGTAGAACGCTATCTAGGTCACTAACTATCAATCTCACACAATGATGTAATGTATCTGTCATAGATCTCAACTCCAATTGGAGGACAAATATAAATGATAACTCTGAAAACTCAATCACAATCTAAAGAACGATAAGATATCAAAGAAGTCCAATAAACTACAAAGTCTAAAACATAAGCAACTTCCAAATAAAATATCCATATCCAAATCTCAAATATAATAGTAAGTCTCCATTATATATACATGCCAATGATTCTAACAGTGAATCTATCATAAGGCTATAATAGTAACCAAGTCTCTCGGTAATCACTCCTAAGTATCAAGACCCATGGTTGCTATCCCTCATCGGACTCGTAGAATGTGGGACACGTCCCATGAGCAGTCATCTGAAAAATATATCCAGTCAGGATGGAATGAGCACTTCTACTCTAGCATTTCCAATTAAATGACAAAGACTATAAAACAGTTATAGTAAGTAGTACTTAATGAACATGGAAAGAATAGGTAAGGATATTAAATGGAACAACAACTAATAAAAGTACAAGAAAGGTAAATATGGTGAACCAGAAGAACATGGCAATAGAGACTGTAAATAAAGATAGAACTAGAACAGAATAAATGTGATGTTAGTCCAGCCAGTATATTGTGATTCCAGTAAGTATAATGTGAATCCACTAGATAGTACTAAACCAGTGTATTTTGAAATATCACTTTTGACATATAAATGGCTAGGGGATAAATACGGCACATCGTACACTTGGTAGTGTACGACGACTATCTTTCCAAATTAGACCAGTACTGGTGATTTCAGCATATTTAGGAATGTTTATTTGTCTACTCGAGTATTTCCTCATTCGACTAGTACAAGTGAATCTATATCCCGACACGTAAATCAAGTACAAGTCTAGCCAGAAAGTAAGTGATGCCAGTAGGTGATTCCAGTAGGTAATTTCAGTAGATGATTCCAAAAATAGAGGCCAGACAAGTATAATACATGTATCAAAAATACATGAATCCATAAATACTAATCCGATATCGTGTCAGAGAATCAGGTAATACTAGAAGCCGAATCATAATAGTTATCAGATAATAAAAACTATCAGAGAATGTACTCGCCTGCCTAAATAACAAGTGTAGATCGAGGTCCAAACTGATGTCACACAAACCTATACATGAATTTACAGGTTACTTGGTGTAATGTGAGGAAAATAAGTCAAAATAAGTGAAAATAATGATTTCTATATTAAACTGGGTCTCTGTGGTCAAACTAGGTCAATTGGACTTAAATGTTGACTTTTAGGGTCAAACCAGTCAACTGTGGTCAAACTAGGCCCAATCTAGGTTTCTAGGTCTTTATTTTATCATACCAAGGTAATCCAACCCACACTAGGCTACCATAGTCTTTAAATTGACATTTACATAATCATAGGGTATCTTGGGATACCCTACTTATTACCCTTTACCCTATTTCTGGTTACCTATTCAACATATAGATAAACCCTGTGGTTAATACCCTATTCTACATAGGTAAACTATATCTAGTCATCATCTACCCTATCACATTGATATTACCAATTACCTATATTAGGTAAATACCCATTACCTACCCCTAGGCATAAGTAATCATGCTTACCTACTCACTCATTATATATCCTAAGGTAATGCCACATTACCTAGCTACAAGTTCATTACCTATGTTAGACATAGGTAAACCCTCTTTACCCTACATTGCCTATGCCTAGGTAAACTTCCTATTACCCACTCAACATTACCTACTCATATTACAAGGATACCTATACTCTCTAATGGCCACTACTTACACTTAGGTAATTCCTCACCCTAACTTATATGTGAACCTATACTCTAGGTGAATTCCTACCTAGCCCTCTCATGACGCAACCTATTCATATCCTTCCTCATATTGGTAAAACAATTACCTATGCCTATTTCACCTACAAATCACTACCTTACTCATTATCACAGATATATGTGATATACTAACCCACACTGTCACACACATCTGTGACACTAACCTTCACCAACACTCACACCCAAGCACCCCCACACACACACAATAAGTAATCCTACAAGGGCACTACCATGCTATATAGTCCCTGCACCCTGTACATGCCCTGCACTAGGGGAAATTCCCTCTTTGACACCATCACCTGATGCCTAGTACAGCAGGTAATATCCCTTGCTGCTGTTAGAACAACACCCCCATGCATGGTCATTCCCTAAATCTGGTTAACTGATATAATAATCAGTCCAAGCTCCCTATGCTCACCCTCTTTACACTCCTTTGAGTCACTTCCTAACACTCCATGAAACTCTCTCGCTTGACACACCACACATACATAATGTGTGACACAACCATATGTGTATAAGCTCACACACACACACACACACACATCACATACATTATACTAACCTATGACACTCTAGCTCATTCACACTAACTTATGCTAACCCCACACACTCACAAACCTCACTGGCCAACACAGGTCCTCACCTACACTAAGGACACTTAGCCACCAAGGCCTGCTGTGCTGCTATGGCTAAGCTCCTGCCCTGTCAAATGGCCAAGGCTAAGCCTGGCTATGCAAGGCCAAGCCATACATTGGCCTGCCCTGTCATTAACTTACAATACAGTACAATGCTCAAACCCCTATGCCCTGGCCTCTGCACACCAGTGCAGGGCACTCATATTACAGTGGCCAATGGCCCTGCCAATGTACTGATGTGCCTCCCCATCCCCTGTGCAACAGGTATTAGAATCCCTTCCAAACCTGTGCAACATACCAATCAAGCCTGTGCAAACACCCTACTGGAGCTTCCCTCCTGTGCAATACCTGTTGCTTGTAATGGGGTTCTTTTTCCTACCTACGTTATCTCAAATAGTAGTAGCCACACTGCTGCCAAGGGCTAAGGTAGCCCACTGCAGTGGCTAAGTTGGCCCTGCTGCCCAGCCTTTGCCTACTCTTCTTTCTTCCTAACAGACCTATCAACTAAAGTACAAGGGGTTAGGATCCCCTACACTGACCTGTGTGTGTTCACAGGTGGTTACACCAGGCCTAATGCCCAAATAGGACCAAGTCCTGCCCTTCTTTGCTTGCCTACGTGCAGTCTCCTGCCTGCCTAAGCCACAGTCTTCACCCCTGGTCCCCTAATCCTGACACTCTTTCCTCACTCTCTAATACACCTATTGGCCCAACTATTTTCCTATATACTGCACCTGTAAATGAAACAGGTAGTATCCTAAGCTCAACACCTTGTACTGTATAGTCCTTGTACTACAGGAACACCCTATTGACTGCACCTAAATCTGGTACTCACCCTTTTCTTATACTAAAGACACTTGACTCATACACCCAGGTGTATAACTTATTACCTAAATCAGTCCTACAGAACCCATCACATATGTATACAAACTAACAGGTGCCCCACAATACTTACTAACACACCCTAAAAACTAGGCACAACACCAAACATTAGGATACTACACTTTCTCATATATATGCTCTAAGCCCCTACACATGTGGCACCCCAACAGCCCCAAATCCTATATGTATGTACTTTACTACCTATAACATCTCTATTACACCTATCTCTATATATGTATACTCATGTTCATATGCCTACCCTCTTCTACTTTACTGATTTCAACACTCACCTAACACACTAAATCAGTCCCTAAAATCATGTGTATAAGCCTCTATGCCCTATGCAAACACTACCAAAATAAGTTATATTGGCGACGAGATTAGCGATGTCGATTAAAAACATCGCTAACTTTGTTGTATTTAGCGATCACTAAAGAGGACGTCACTGAACGACACTATCAGTGACAGTTTACGACATGCATTATGGTTTGGAAAGCAAACATCACAGTTTAGTCGAAGAATGTCGCTGTTTTGTTTTAGGCAGCTTCGTTTAGCAACTCCTCTACTAGAATGTCCGCAGTATATTAGTGTACAACGACGTTTAACGACATCTTTTGTGGATGTCGCTAAATTATTTTATATAGGATTGCCGGCCGATCGACTTTTCATTATTTTTTGCCAAATTTTTTATTCTTTCGCTCTCTCCAAAATTTCTCTCCCCCTCCCTCTTTTGTCTCCGGCGACCCCCTTCCTCCGGCGACCCCCTCCCTCCTGCGACCACCCTCCCCTCCGACGCTGCTCCAGTCCTCCATCGCGGATCTTTCACCGATACTGCTCCAGTCCTCCACCTCTGACCCCCCTCGCCCCCTGCCTCGGCGACTACGACCTGACCCCGACCAAAGCAGGTAACCCTAACCCTATCTCCCTTTTCCAAACATGACACAAACACACTGATATAGATATACAGACATGACACACACACACACACACACACACTCTGACACAGACACACACACGCTGACACAAACATGACACACATACTAACACACGCTGACACGACACACACACGCTGACACAGACACACACACATTGACACAGACACGACACATACACATGTTGACACATGGTGCTGACACGGATATTGTGGTAGCCTATGCTGGTCAATTTTCGCAAAAGATTGCGAACTCGCGGTTGTACCTAAATTAGCCGTATTGCTGTGAGCCTGCAACTAGGAAATGCTCATTCATGTTAGGATTGAAATAATTTAGGAGGACGACTAGGACTAGGAGTTCCTTATGTATTTGACTATGGGTAGTTAAGGTTACTATATAAGCCATGTTATTTATGTAGGAATTTGTTGAATTCTACACCATATTAGTTGACTGAGAGAAAATTTTCCTAAAAGGATATACCATTGTGTTTTGATACGATGATGGGATCTAAGGTAGGTAGACCGTTCGTTGGTAAACTAAGACACCTATGATTCAAACTCCTAATCTTGACAATTTGTGTACAATTATTATTTTTTTTATTATTATTTTTCTTTCTTTTCCCCTCTAAGTCTCATAATCATATAGTAAAAAAATTCTTATTAATTAAATCATCTTCCATCGGCCAGGGATAATTATTTTATCAATATTTTATTTCCAATCCATTGAGTTTGAACCTAACATGATTCCTTACCCCTATATCTACTCCGAGTTAGCTATATATATATATATTCCTCGATCTTGAATATAGAGGAATATAAATCAGGGTTTATATATTTCTCTCGTCTTCAACCTTATCTCTCTAACCAATCGTTTGATTTTAAAGCGAATATTTCCACTTCAAGACAAATACATACATTTTTCTATCATATTAATTTGTTAAATTCCTAACTTTCTCTATCATGATCAATTTGTTTAAGAATTTTAAAAGCTCCTTTAAAATTTTGTGGATATAGTTGGAATATTTTCGATGACTTATAATGGCAAGACAGCAGCACACTGTCGTCACTTATTTGGCTTATGGAGATTGTGGGTTCACTGCAGCCAGCAGCGCACTAGTAGGGCATTATCCTAAGTTGAAGTAATTCTAGATAAGCGTGAGTTATCGAACATTATTAAACTATATCTTGGTTGTCCTATCTTCATCTTTAAGTTGTTTTGTCCACATTGGATAGAGTGGATAGGATATTCGTTACCGTATTCTTGCCTGAGTCGTGGAACCAAGAATTTTTTGCAGCTAGTTATACACTGGCGAGGCATAAATTCTCGGTAAAGTGACTCCGGATATGCTTACGGTTTTCGAATACCATAGAGAATATGTCTTTTTATTGGCATATGACGATTAAGTTTTCAAATCGATTTGTGTCTTATTCCTAGTTACCATTTTCTCAATAAACTGATTGTTCTTCTTTGCCTCCATATCTTCCTATTTTTGAATCGTCATCTTTTAAACCTAATTTGATTTCCTTCCACTAGATTCATAATCACACCTAGATTATGATTCTGTGATCATGCTCATGCCAACTTTCTAATTTTCATCATGTAAGGATGACCTGCTTGACTAGCCTTGATCGTTACTTTATCCTAACTTATATCCAAGCGACTATAATCCTGTTAAGATTTCATCTAGAACTTTGATCATTTATTAGAAAAAATTGGTCGTGACTAGACCATGCTGGCTATAGTTTGGTCATGCCAAACCATTTCAATCTTGATCCTTCTTAAAAATATTTGGTCGTCAACTAGACCATTTGACCAAAGGTTGATCGTGCCCAATCACATTTTCTTTTTGGCAATTAATTTTCTTATTATTATTTTGATCCTATCCGCTATTACGTGACTAATTTGATCATGAATCGTATCATTCTCTTGATTATATCAGTGTCGTCCTTATTCGGATCAACTGAAACTTCGTTCTTTGATTATATTTTTAGTCACACCAAATCGTGATCTTTAAAATTTCTCGGATGAAACATTCTAAGGTGGGTAGATAATAAGCCCACTCCTCAAAGTTTTGAAATGTTGTCTTGGAAAATAAAATTTTCTAAATCCTATTACAGATGTTTTTGAAATAAAAGGAGTTCTGCCAAAATTTTCTCTTAAAATATATTTTAAAAATGACAGAGATCGACTTGTAAGGATTATGGATCATTACCAATTATTTCTATGATTTTAATCTATAAATATATTTGGATGATATTAAATATTAATTTATATTCGTATAGCGGCAGATTATTAGATGAAGTTTTATTAAATCTTGCTTAGATCTATACAAATGTATTTTAAAAGTTAATTGATAACATCTAGTATCCCTTTATGGTTATTTATCAAATATTATATCCAGATTTGATTAAAAGTAAAATTTTAAATATTATCAATAAGATCTAGAATTATTTTTAAAATTATTATGGATTATTCTTGATTTATTGGAGTTAATATTTATTTTAGAATCATGGAAAGATTTGATCAACCAAGTCCATCTATCCTGGTAGTCCTTAAATTCGAGTACGAATTTATTTCTAAGGTGGGTAGATTTGTAATCCCCCTTCCCAAAATTTTAATATATTTTTATTTAATTTTATTTGAATTATGATTTTTAGAATTTTATAAATAATAAATTAATTAATTATTATTGAAGGCACTAAGTCATGATTTTGGAGTACAAGATGACTAAAAATTGTGGCACGGATAGCGTTGTCGCGTGTCTTGACTAATGTGTTAGCCATGGTAGGAAAGACCCAGCCATAAGTGTGTCCCAACTAGAAAAACCAGGCCAAGTTACGACTTAACCCCGATAAATAATAAATTAGTTATTTATTAATATTATGACTTATAGGAAACCCGGTTGTGCCGATTTAGCCCGAATTGGACCCAAACCAAGCCAAGCCCTGTTAGGCATGTATTACGACCAACAATGTCCATGAAGATATATAAGATGTGTGTATATATTGGTAAGATATTTTGTAGTCTCGTGAATAATTTCTATAAATGGTATATTAAATAATATATGCTTTAGTTGCTCTGTAAATTTATTTTTGCAAGGATAATATTCTCTTAGAACGATATTTGGATTTTTGGGATTCATACAGGCATATATATTTGTGTATAATTATATGCGATAATTATTTATATATATATATATATATATATATATATATATATATATATTTTATATATATATATATTTTTTTTTATATATATATAAAATATATATATATATATATATATATATATATAAAATATATATATATATATATATATATATATATATATATATATATATATATATATATATATATATATATATATATGACAACTATCTATATATATAGATAGTTGAGTATTCTCGAAATATATATATATATATATATATATATATATATATATGACAACTATCTATATTCTCGAAACATATATATAACACTCCACCTAGAAAAATATTGCTAAGATTGTATTTAGACTTTGTTGAGTATTTATTCATATAGGGATAAACATGTATACTATTTGTTATTATATATATAGATTTATATAATGCAAGAAGTAATAATAATAGAAATAGAAAAGAAATAATAAAAATCAAACCATAAATGTCTCTGCAGGCCCAAGTCTTCTCCCCCCCGTACGTAGTAGCCCATCCTAAGCCCAGCCGAACCCGACCCCTGGGTAACCATATCGTACGTATAGAGATTGAGGGGGAGAGGGACAACTCCATCAAAACCCTAACCCAGATATCTCGCCACCACCCCGAATCCCCGACGCTGCGCTCGTACGCCTGTGCATCACCGACGGGGGGCCAGAGTGCCGCCAAGCCGACCGTGCGCATGCCAGGCCGAAGAGCAATGGTAGCAGCAACAATACCGCGGGGCCGACTTCAGAGTAGCATTTTGTCATGCTCGGTCGACCAATGGTCGATCCGTCTTTTGCGGTACGTAGCTAACCTATATGATTATATTTACCTTGAATTAGTTTTAATTGTCTTGTGCTAGATTTCTCGCGAGATTGATGCGAAGTCGACCAATTTTCTCTTTGCAAAATAGAGCAAATAACAGTCCATTTATCCACGTTTGAAGATCGATTTCGATCGATCTAGTACCAGATTAGAAATTCTACTTAAACACAATTGTAGACCACATATAGGGCTTTTAAACCCTTATACTAGTTTAATTTATCATTCGTTTTATGAAAAGAATTTTGATTCCAAAGTTCACAAAAAACCTGTCTTTAAAATAATATAAATTTTAGGAAAACCATCGATACGACGTGTGTCCCACCAAACCGGGCGATGTGGTCGCAAATCGAAAGCATTGAAAGGTGCGTATCGGATTTATGGATGTGTGGACTTTGACGGAATTCAAATTGGTTGCGTATGCGCGACGAATTTGATGCGTATCCGTCGAAATTCACTATATCGACCTCTTTGAAAATTTCCTAATTACTTTGTGCACGTTCGTCAAATTGAGATGAAACTTGTGCCAATAGGACCTTATCATTTTTCTGGTCCTGTATGCCAAGTTGGTCCGATTCTGAGACAGTTGATCGGATTGTCGTTTTACGGGCCCTACGATCCGACTCAACGGGCAATTTTGTGCACGACCCGCCGAAATCCAAATTTGGACATACGGTTGGGTTCGTATCGAAAAATCGGACCAGTAGACATGTAGTTTGACGATTTTAGAGACCATAGACTCTGGTATGCTTTTTGTGCAAAGTGGGTCCAATAGCGGATACCATTTTGACCCAAAATTATCGTTTTGCTCCTGTGTCCAGAATTGGACTTATAGACAGGCAGTCCTAGCCAATTTGATTATTCTGAACACATTGGTAATATCTATTTCAGCATCTGGAGACTTTTGCTTAAGTTGACTTCCATGACTCACCTGAGTAGTTGTACTATCGGTTTCACCAGCTAAGGACCTCAGGCAAGTGCACTTTCTGATTGCTTTAGATTCATAGTAGTTTCTATTTCATGTTTATACATATGCTCTCTTGCTTGATGACAGTTGTCACACGGAGTAGTATCATGGATTTGTTTATACTTTATGACTGTCATTTACATGATTTCCATGCTTGCGACTTGATTCCATGAGTACTAGCTGGGCGGAGAAATATTTTAGTGGACATGTGGACTATCCAGAAACATCCCTAATATGTCTGTTCTTACCTGATAGCAGTCTTACAATTCATGTGCGGGATGCCGGATTTACCCCTTAGCCGTTCACATGTTGAACAAGATATTTCAAAACACATAAAATAGTTATCTTTTACTTGTTTTCCTTGTTTTCTTCACCACTTACCATGACATCCTAGTTATATATTTTTCTCTAGTTGATACATCTTGTTGTAGAGTTACCTACTTGCTTTCTAGATATGCCATGACATCAGTTACTTTCTAGTTTCATTTCACAAATATTATTTTCATGTCTTGTGAATTCTATTGTATTTTCGTATTATCATCGGTTTGTGTGCTTGTTCCATTCCTGACTGGAGACCAACATTTTTAAGGTTAGCTGTGGCACTTAGCATTTGGAGATACAGGTGTACTTGTAGACAGAAACCTAGAAATTAGATAGATGTGGTATCAATTTCATTAATTGAAAGAACCTTATACTTTCTTTAAATATAAATGTTGTAAATGTTGTAATCAATTTAGAAATGTGAATGAGGAAAAAATATTATTTATGTGATTTTGAGCATCATGGCCGTGACAACGTTCTACTGTCGACTCTGCGGCGTAGGCTGGCTTGGACACACAATCGTATCCCAAAAAGCAGGTACGGGTCGTGACAGATATGACACACAAAACGCTGGCACATATACTAATACGATACACATGTTATGTAATGTGTGTGTGTGAATTCTTTGATTTAAAGATTTAGATTAAAATTAGATATATGAATTCATTTATAGGGAATTTAGAATTAACATTTTTAGGGAATTTAGATGGACCATATTAAGTCTAGATTCCTAGTATCTTTAGAAATTTCTTAGAAATTACCCTATTAATAACCAAGTATCATAGCTCTTGGACTAGAAATTGTTAGACCACTACTTGAAAGATTTTAAAAGGGGATCAGAATACATTTAAGTATATGAGAGTGTCCAAGTGAGAGGGGTGTATGTGTATAGTTAGAGTGTATAGAGTGAGTATCCTAGTAGTATATCGTAGTACCTAGAGTATATATCGTAGTACCTAGAGTGTACAGAGTGAGTATACAAGTAGTATATAAGATGAACATGTGTATAGTTAGTGTCATGGGTATTTGAAACTGTATTATAGTATCAAGATACAAGAGCGTATCAATGTGATATTATGTACCATGGTTAGCCCATAGTCAAGTGTCCATGTCAGCCCTTCTCTGACAAGTAAATTTATATTTGTAAGCCTTTTGAGATTGTTAGAGTTCTACATATTTCAGGAAAATATGAGAAAAGATAAAGACAAAAGGAGTAAAAAAATAAAAAAAACAAAGAAAGAAAAATCCTAAAAAGAAAAATTATAATATTTGGCCTTTTTTAGTATTTTTCAGAAATCCTGTATAACTCTAACAGCCTAAAAAGGCTTGCAGAAGTAAATTTTCTTTGAAGAGAAGGGGTGATATTAAACATGTGACGACACTCATTTAATACTCATGGATCTATTCATCCATTTGGACAATATACTTGAATAATGTGTATCTATATTTTCAGAATTATCTTTAAATGGATATGAATTACTATCTGTGGCATCGTTTGTCGATGTACAATCGTCATCCTGATGACATGTGTAATGTGCAGGATGAATTTATACAGGGGGTAGAGCAGCTCCGGTAGTTTGCCAAGGCGTTCCCTCAGTACATGGACCGTACCAAAATTAAGTGTCTATGTATGAGATGTCGTAACCTAAAATATCATCCAGAAGTGGGCATGACATATCATTTGTACTCTAGAGATTTTATGTCAAATTACTATCAGTGGACCTCACACGAAAAAGTTGTGCCTTTAGCATCGAAGCCAAAGCCGAATTTGGTGTCGTATATGGATGTCCATGACCACGCTGATTATGACGAAGGGTGGGTGAACATGGTTTTCGATGCTGCGGGGCCTATTTTCGATTCGGACAATCATGATGCGGCTGAGGAGGCACCGAATTGCTGATGCTGGAAAGTTCATGGAGTTGCTGGAGAATGCAAGGACTCATTTGTATCCTAGTTGCAAGGATTATTCATCGTTGGAGATGGTTACAAGACTGCTGAGCAGCAAGTCCAATTTTAACGTGTCTCAAGAATGCTGCAACCGAATCATCGAGTTGATTATAAAGATCTTGCCGGAGGGTACAAAGTTACCTACAGACTTCTACCGATCTAAGAAAATGGTGAGATCGCTCTGGATGGAATATGATAAAGTTGATGCATGTCGCAACGGATGCATATTGTACTACAAGGACGAAAAGGATGAAGACATGTACAGATTTTGTGGTGCTGATCGCTATATGGTAACAAGTTCAAGTAGGACTCCTAGTGCAAGGCAGCCCACCGATTCGATGCACTACTTGCCTTTGACGTCGCGGTTGGAGAGGTCGTTCATGGTGAAAGAGACTGCCAAGGACATGAGTTGGCACAGACGGGAACAGATCGATGGAGTTTTGGATCATCCATCCGATGGAGAAGAATGGAAGAACTTTGATTGAAAGTATCCATATTTTGCTTTTGATCTGCGTAATGTAAGATTAGGGCTATCCTCTGATAGTTTTACCCCGTTCAAACTTTCGAGTTCCAAATATTCGTGGATGTGTATGAAGACTCCTTATATGTTCCTAACTGTTATCATTCCGTGTCCGAACAATCCGAAGAGGAATATCGATATGTACTTACAGCCTTATGTAGATGAGTTGAATCAGCTATGGGAAGTAGGCACCAACACGTTTGATGTTTCTAGAAAGCGGAACTTTCAGATGAGGGCCGCACTGATGTGGACCATCAACGACGTTCCGACCTATGGAATATTATCGGGATGGTGCACTCATGGTTATATCTCATGTACGTATTGCATGAACCGTACAAAGGCTTTTCGTTTGAAATACGAAAGAAAATCGTGCTTCTTCGCTTGTCATTGACAGTTCATGACGAAGGATCATCTATTCCGGAGGAACATGAATGCTTTTCGTGCCATCATTGTGGAGAAGGCCAATCCACCGCCAAGGTGGACCGGAGACATGATATTTGAGGAGGTTAAAGATTTTTCATGTTCTATCGAAGAGCCTACAAAGGGATACAACTGTGATGAATTTGGTCGCATTCATAATTGAATGAAAAGAAGTATATTCTGGAAAAAATGTGTTTGACAACATAATTAATACTGTGATGGACATAAAGGGAAACACGAAAGACAATCCCAAGGCCAGGTTAGACTTGGAAGATATATGCTAACATCTTGCGTTGCATTTGATAAAGGAGGGCAATAGGAAGTATAAGCAGCCTAAGGCAATTTTATCACTGGATAGGGAGGATAAAGGGAGCCTTTGTAGGTGGATTCAGGGCCTAAAATTTCTTGATAGGTACGTGTTGAATTTAAGAAGATGCGTCTACCTGAAGTTGAACAAACTGACGGGTACGAAGATACACGACTGTCACGTATTTATGGAGAGGTTAATTTCGATCGTATTTTGGGAATTACTGTCACTGGTGATTTGAGATCCATTGATAGAGCTAAGTATATTCTGCATAGATCTTTGTTCTACTAAGTTGCTTGTCGATCGTCCAGAAAAGCAAGAGAAGGACATTGCGGTAATACTATGCAAGCTTGAGAGGGTGTTGTCTCCTGGGTTCTTTGACTCTATGGAGCATTTGCCAATTCTTCTTTCCTATAAGGCACATGTTGGTGGGCTCGTTGGTTATCACTAGATGTACCCGTTTGAACGGCATTTGAACCACCTAAAGTGAAAGGTGAAAAACAAGACTCAGGTCGAGGGTTCTATTTGTCAAGCCTGTGTTCTCGAGGAGATTAGAAACTTCTGTTCGATGCATTTCAAGCCAAATGTTGCTACTAATAGAACAAGAGCTCCGAGAAACGACGATGGATATCTTGAATCTAATGATGCAATATTGAAAGTCTTCAATACTTTCGAAAAGCTTTCGGGGAAAATGAAGAAAAGATATATGAACGACGAGAAACTAAGTGCAACTTGTAGAAGCATGGAAAAGAACAGAAAAGTCCATGCGGCTCAAAACAGAGGAAGTCTCATACGGTTCAAAGAATCTCGTAGAGCTTCATGCGGCTCAAGAGTTCTTTAGAGCTTCATGCGGCTCAAAAGTCCTTCCGAGCTTCATGCGGCTCAGAAATCCCCAATAGCTCTATGCGGCTCGGGTAAAAGCCACATGGCCCTATGCGGTTCGCCTCTACAGCTGGCCATCAAGCAGCGGCCTCATTTAATGCTCTGACGCAACACGGTAGCTCTGACATAAAGGTAAATTGACAGCTCTGACATAAAGCTGCAATGATGACTCTGATATAATGGCGCGCTCCTAGGGAAACGAAGGAAATCTTTATAGCTGGCACGATCCACCAATTCCGAAGCTCACTATGTGGCTACCTACTTTAATGCGTCTTCCACTCTCATGCGGCTGCCACCCCAATACGGCTACCACTCTCATGCGGCTGCCACCCTCATGCGGCTGCCATCTCCATGCGGCTGACCACCTTCATGCGGGTGCCACCCTCATGCGGCTGCCATCTCCATGCGACTGCCACCCTCATGCGGTTGCCACCTTCATGCGGCTGCCACCTTCATGCGGCTGCCACCCTCATGCGGTTGCTACCATTATGCGGCTCAGTTGTAAGGACTTTCATGCGGCTCGGTTAAAGGCCACACTCATGCGGCTCAATACGGCTCGCAGCAGTTGGGACACGTGGCAGGAGTTGATCAAATCCCAACAACCCAGATTTATGACAATCAACATAACAGGCAGTTGGGACACGTGGTAGGAGATTGACCAAGATTTATTTACTCGGATTTGCTGATATCAATAAATCATCACGATACAGATTTATTGCAATCAACATTAACTGTCCATACAGATTTGTTGCAATCAACATTAATTGCCCATGCAGATTTGGTGCAATCAACATTAACTACCCAGATTTGTTACAATCAATATTCGCGGCCCAGATTAATTTCCAACAAACAAGATCAAGGCAAATCGTAACCAATCCCTAATCGCCCACTTTTCAAGGAGCAATTATTGCAAACCCTACTTATCACACCCCACTCCTATAAATAGCGAGGTGTCATTCCCTTGCAAGCAGAGAGAGAGACACGCACAGAGAGAGAGGCGACGCACAAAAGAATCTTCCCACACATCCCGAGAGCCTTTCTTCATCAGAGCCAAGGCTACGTCCGATCGTCCAAGGAGTAAGGCAGAGTTGATAGCACTCTCCCGAGCCTCTACCGTCACCCCCCAGAAAAACTAAATACTTGTACTTAGATTGCTGTACCTAGGTTTTCATTCCTAGGCTTTCATTGTACGAGCGAGTTTGTGTTGTGAAGTAAAAGTCCAGTCCTCCCATAAACTGTTCTGTTCTTTTATAATCAATGGCAAATACGATGGCGACTCTTCTGGGGACTAACTTCTCTACGGCTGGGGAGTTGGTGACACAATCGAACGCAGCCAAACTTGGCTCCACGCAACATATGTTGGTCGTCCGCTTCGACCAGCAGGCGTTTGAAGAAATGCTCTCCGATGGGAGCGCTGGCCCGGTCCAGAAGCGAGCCCGCACGAAGAAGGCTCACAGGGAGTGGAGGCCCAAATCATTTGCTCCTCCCTAAGATCTGGAGGAAATGCTCCCTGCTACCCAAAATGGCAAGAAAGACTCTCATGCGGCCCCACTTCAGACCATAGAGGACTCTGCAGTCCCCAAGTCTGGCAGAGAAAAATACTATGATGCTGGACTTGCAGTAGAAAAGAGGAACTCTGTGCGGTCTAAGAAGAAGCCGTATAAGGGCGCCAACCACATGAAGACTTACGCGGCCACAAAAGCCTGCCGCATGCAGAAGGCTCATGCGGCCAAACTTCCAGCCGTATGAAGGAGGCTCATGCGGCCACGACTGCCAGCCGCATGCAGACTGCTTATACGGCCACCGCTTCTAGCCGTATACAGAAGGTTCATACGCCCACACATGCCAGCCGCATGCAGACAGCCTGTACGGCCACCAATCCCAGTCGCATACCATCTGCTCCATGCGGCTCAAGGTCAGCCTTTGACCACCTCTCATGCGATCCTGACCTTAGAGGCTCTCAGAAAGTTGTGCCAAACTCTGTGACGCCCCACTTGGACTCTTCCTACTATGCACTCTCGGGTGCTAGAGGGAAGAAGTCTAGGACAGCGCGGGCTCATCGAGCTCAGTCAGCTGTCCCAACTTTTGACTATCAGGACGTCCCACTGACTATTACGCGGGCCCCTGATGGAAAGTTGTATAAAACTATCCGTGTCCAGCCCCCGGAGGCCAACGAACGGGATAGTTATCAAGAATCTCCCAACAATGATCAGGGACAAGTATTCGTACTACCCCCACATCATCAGGGAGCATGCAGGATGCCAACATACTCATGTGCTCAGGACTCTCGGGCCCAAAAAATGAGTGACTTGCACAACGTGACTCTTCACAAACACAAGGAAAGAGACGAAAACTTGGCGTGCAGAGAATCCTTTCGTGGACATCACTGCACTCAAGTCATTGTCAACTGCTGCTGCAGCAAGGCGACCACACAAAAGGACCGGCGATCCGTCTTCTAACGACTGTAACAACCAAGCTCAGAGGACGAAGCGCTTCTCGTCGCCTCCTGCAATTCTGCTCAGAAGATCCCTGCGGCGGAAAAGGAAAGAAAATAAATGTCTCCAGCACGAAAATCTCAACCAAGAAACTCTCTTCTAAGAGGTTGTCTACGACCGCTACAGGAGGAGTTTTCCAAGGTACTCGCTCAAAGACGAAATCTGCCACACTTGGAGATTCCTCGTATACATCTCTGGGAGGCGTTGGAGCCGGGGGTAGTACTCCTTCGAACATTTACGACAATTTGGTATTCCAAGAAGATAATCCAGGGGAAACGGTTCCTCCAACAGATGCAGCATGTTTCGACGTCCCCAAGGACGTCCACGATTCTCAAGACGACGCAAGCTCTGAAGCTGGGGGTACCACTCCTTCTGAGTCCAAACCAGAGGAGAACATTCCTACATACCCTGACGACTTCTCTGTACAAGGGTATGACTCAGAGGGCACGTCCTTTACCGTTCCTTCCATCTCTCCTCATATAAGGACGGTATTCATGACAGACAACAACCAAGATGGTCCCAGTGATCGCCAATGCATCGACACTCTGGAGGCCATACTGCATACCTTGGTCAAGTTCGTAGACGAGATTAAAGCGGCCCTTCTAACTCTACAAGAAAGGATGCCTGGCCAAACAAACTTGGGACTCACGGTCAATGCAGACTCGAACTCAGCTGCACCAAACCCGGGTGATAATCCGCCTGAAATATCAGCCCCCACCACTGCAGACGAGGCTAGGGAGTCAAGAAGAGAAGTCCAGGAGCTCTGAGCCATGTTTCACGCTCGAAAAACCTGCCAGGACCTCAGGATACGGCAACCGTATCCGGCTGCATGGAGAGATGTTCCATTTCCACCAAGATATATACCATTCAACATCGATCCATATGATGGAAAGACATCTGCAAGCAGGTACATCACCTACTTCGATGTCACAATCGACCATCTGCCTCATGACGACGCCATCCTTATACGGCTGTTTATTGGAGCATTGGAAGGGGTCGCCTTCGACTGGTACCACAACTTGTCGGACATCTGCATCCATTCTTTCGCCGGCTTCAAACGTATATTCCTGGAGAGGTTCTACGAAGTAGGACAAGATGTGATGATGTCCACCCTCATGGACATTATTCAAGAAGAAAAGGAGCTGACAAGGAACTATATTGAGCGATTTCGCCAAACCGCAATAAAGTTGTCTTCCGATAACCCTGATTCCTCCATGGTTGTGTAAAACCCCTAAATTTCTACTATTTTTTTATTTAAATTTGGTACTGCTTTAAAATTTTCGTAATACACGTCGTGTAGTCGTATTATACGTCGCGCACGACTTTTATTTCTTTTTCGAATTTGCTCGACGAGTGCGAATATGTGCGAGCGTACATATTTTTGAAAAAACATTATTTTTATTATTTTTATGGTTTCAAAATAATATAGGTAATAATTATTTTTAGCTATCATTTCAAGTTTATGGTTTTAATTATGAAAAGCCTTTTATTTATGCAGTTATAATTATAAAGTATTTTCCCATAAAATGGTATATTAGAAAGTATATTTATGTAAAGAATATTTGTGCATACATATAGCCCATAAATATTTATTAGTTTATTTTAAATAAAAATACAATTTTCGAAATTAATATTATTAGTACTTTTGGAAAGCATATTTTGAATTTATTATGGAGATTTAAATCTTAATTTGAATCTATGTATTTATTTAAATAGTTAAATAATTGAAATTTGATTTATTGATTTGATTTTAAACTAAGAGAATTTAATTTGATTTAAATTAGATTTGGATTTGGATTTGGATTTGATTGCTTTTAAACAAAATATGGAAATATCCAAATTGGGTTTTAAATATCCTAATCCTTATCTTATTGGGAATTCCCACATCCTATAAATAGGCAGGTACTCCTCCAATTTATTTTTATCATCCACCAAATTGTCTCCACAAATTATTCCACCACAAATAGGTGTGCCTCGTGTCGGTGTTCCATCCATCCTCGTGTCAGCCGTGACGGCCTCGGGTCCGACCCCGGGTGTTTTCTACTATCCTTATTTTTACATGTACATCGTCTTCTTTGTGTCCGACATACCGGACACGTACACCAAATCTTTCCAACCTAATCTCCGTGTCCGACACTGGGACACGATTCCTAATCCCTAATCCTAATCCTAACCCTCTGCCTCCACCACCTACAGCCCTCGACTCCTGTCCCGTTCGACCCGACCAAGCCCGACTCCCCGCCATCGCTGCCAAACCTCCGCACAACCGACCACCTCCTTTCATCATGTCCGACCACGACAGTACACGCAAACCACCATCTCCACGCCATTACCACCGCCGTCGTTTATTTCTGCAGCCCACCTCGAACTCCTTCCCGGTGGTCGCCCAACCCGAACACAACCGCAGCAGCTACTCCCAACTCCATCAGCATCAACTGCGCCACCCCAGCACTGCCCCGACCTCCTGTTTCCGACCCTGCCAACCAAAACACCACCACCGCCGCCATAGACAACCACCCCCAGTCACCACGACCATCACCGCCATCGCCACCCATGACCACCACCACCGTCACCGGTGCCAACGCCGGCGACAATTGGAAAACCCCAACAGCAAATACAGGAAAAAGAAAACCTAAATTAAATGACCACTACCGCTCACCTCGCCTCCGCCGAGCCCTGACTCCGGCTTGTCGAGACCTCCGCGTCTCTGTTCCAGCCGGCGTGCCGCCGCGAGCGCCACCGCGCGCAGGACAACCCGCCGCCTCAGCGCCGCTCATCCCCGATCAAACCCGACCGTCCGCCGCCCTAGCACCGCGACCCACTGCCCGGACGTACCCGTGGCCGGCGCCTCTGCCGTCGGCCACCACGAAACCCACGACCGCCTGCTCCGCTGAAACCCCGTGCCGGATCTCCCTCTCCTCCGCCTCGTCCTTCGCCCCACAGCCTCCC
The DNA here is from genome assembly GCA_029216955.1 of Iris pallida. Lineage (NCBI taxonomy): Eukaryota > Viridiplantae > Streptophyta > Magnoliopsida > Asparagales > Iridaceae > Iris > Iris pallida. The sequence continues at coordinate 1,786,923 of JANAVB010012598.1, read as the reverse complement.
GACCGCCTATTCCTCAGCCGACCTGACCCGCCGACCCTCCGATCCACCAGATCCGCCTGTGCGCCACCGGCGTCGCCCATCACCGGACCCCTTTGCTCGACCACCTACTTTCCGATCCTCTCCGCCGCTCGCCTCCGCCCCTGTCCGCCGAGCGCACACCCTCCAGGTGGAAACCCCCCGACTCCACTCTCTCTCCCCTCGCTCCGCCTCCACTCTGACCGCCTCACTCGCTGCTTCTCTCTCCTTCGACCTTTCTCACTCTCTCCCCCTTTCAGAGTCTTAAAACCTATTTTTTTTCAACCATTCTTCTCGAGGACTCCTGGGCCAGCTTACACAAGTTGGTCCCTTGTGAGTTTAAGTATATTTTTCTTTTGGAGATTTAGCACATATTAATTAAAATTTTATACGAATATTTTCTAAGTGATTAGTAATACTGGTTTATTATATAATACCAGTACTATTATTATTTCATTATTATTATTATTATTATTATTATTATGTTTATTAATAGTATCTTTATTATTATCTTTATTATTATTATTAGCCTTATTATTATAATTATTACCATTATTAATGTAATTTCATTATTATTATTATTATTATTATTATTGTTATTATGATTAATATTATTAAAGTTGCTGTTGCTGTATTAATATTTTAGGTGTTATTTTTATGAGTTTAAATATTATTAATATTCTTGTTATATAGTAGGTAATAGCAATTTGATAAATATTTTAAACATTATTTTCTTTATTATTGTTGTACTAGTACTACCCATATTTATTCTAATTACTTTTTACTAGAATAGATAATCACTTAAAAACGAGAAAAGTATATATATTTTTGTAATCGAATATTATGAGTTATGATGTACTGTAAAATTTCTATCTATTTAAAAATTATTATTTGACAAAATTTTAGTTTTACAAATATGGATTTTAGCATTAAGTAATTTTCTATAATTATTTATCTTCTCCTAAAATATTTTGGGAAATATAGCTTTCTACCCAAATTGTAGTTCTACAAACTTAAGGGTTTTCTGTGAACACAGTTCATCATATTTTAGTATTTATCTAAATACTATTTTAAACTTGCAAAAGTATAAGTTCTCATTTATTATAGTTTTCTAAATTTTGTATATATATAAATATTTATTTACCCATTATTTCTTCGATTTTCCTCCTGTCCGTATCCAAGTCCTATTGTTCCTATTCTTTCGCCCATTTCGAGACTACCTTATGTCCACCTAACCAAGTTGACCCTTCTGGACCCGATGGAACTGTCCGGGCCACCATCAGAGGTCCCCTTGCATAATTGTTGCACCAAAGTCGCAGTTTATGCCACATTGATTATCGCAGCACACCAGGCGTCCTATCAGGCAAGACACCTTGCCATTTGCTGTTTAATTATTTTAGCTCATTTTTCATTCATGTTCATTATTTTCTTTATGCAAAATAAACTATGATACATGGCATAACCTGTTAGAATTTACTGTTCAGTTTCTTGCTATGTATTATTTTCTTACACATTAAACCTAGATTTAAGGGACCACCTTTGTGTGTTGTATTCATGGCCTTGACACGTTGTACTAGGAAGTTGTGTGTCACATATAGAACACGGAAGTACGTGATTGGCTGGCCACCAATACGTACAAGCCGTACGATAGGAATAACCGCTAATAGAGGTTGCATGCTAGTTTGACTTAGTGGTTATAGAGTTAGTATTGGGCGGGAAGAACATGATTGGAAGTTGACTACCACCCTATCTATCGTAGACTCGCTCGCTACTGAGGAACGATAGGTAGACTATATGCTATAGACTCGCTCGATACTGAGGAATAGTATATGGTATTGTGACTCGCTACTGAGGTACTGCATTGGTATTTTCTTGACTTGACCGGGTAGTCATACGACCAAGAACTGTTCTTAAAACTGCATTCACTTAGAACGGTTAGGCTACCTTTATCCGTTAGGTACGAGTACTTTTGGTTTGGGTACTTATATCTGACCGTGGCTTGGAACAATAACTTGTCGCGGACTAGTTTGTCACATCTTGTCCTTGTTTGGTTGTAGGTGTGACTTACTATTTCGATGAGAAGGTATTGAACCTTGTTGGGGTCCGGATACCATATTGGATTCATAGCATAGAAAGATACGTCGCCGTGAATTAGTTTACCATCTCCTGTCTTTGTTTGGTTGGGAGGATGGTACGCTCGTTCAGTAGGTGCGTATTGGACCATGTTATAATTCGATTTACTTATTTATTTGAGCAATATTTATTCAGTTTATATGGCATGATATTATGTGTCTTGTTACGTCCCGCTGAGGACCTGGTTATCTCTCCAGGTGTGTGCTATTGTCTTTCGCAGGTGCTTTAGCTCTAGCTGTGATCTTCGAGGATGATTGCATTTGGATCGTCTTCGCTTCGCTCGCCAAAATCTTTCTTTTGTTATGTGTTTCTTCTCATAGTTGGTAGTGGATTTGTCTCCGTCCAACTACATGTACCAAATGACAATTTCATAATTGATTATATGAGATCTTCTATTCATTTATTTTGTGTGGATGAGATTAGTTATGGTTCTACTGCATTTTATAGCTTATGTATTTATACGAGGCTTCCATACATTGGAGTATACTTCGTATGAATACAGCTGACATGTCTACGTTCTTAATCCTACGTATTTTGGGACTGGGACGTTACATGTTTTTGTGGGGGCCCATGCAGGTCAAGATAAATTGTTTGGTTACTTTACCGTACCAAGCAAGCCTGCGTATAGGATTAGAAGTCTAGGCTCTCATCCACATACTTGACCACTTTCCTTGATTTTATCTACCGTTTGACTCATCAATTGCATCTTGATTGCTTCCTTCCATCCCTATTCTCATCTTCCCTTCGTGCTTGCTAGAGATTGACCCTACTAGTTAGTTGTCCCAAAACACCATTAGTTTAATTCTTTAAGTTGGATAGAATACCTTATGAACTAGCAACCCCTTTGACCTAGTGACCTATATTAGAAAGCTTATTTAGATCCTAGAATCTAGAGTACCTAACCCGTCTAGCCAACCAAGGACTTGGACAAGAAGACTATAGGACGACTGTATAAGGACTATTATAGGACATGACTTAGATCCTTTAGAAGTTGACTAAACTCCCTCTCAATTTTAAATTCCCATGCCTATAATTTCACTCTCTTGACTAATGTTGCTACTATAATCTTGTTTTTGCAAACTCATCCATTTATCGAGTTTGTTCATGACATGCTATTGAGCGCTCACTAGCCTATTGTCTAATCAGAACCGGTGCATATTGGTCTGATCAACCAAGTGCACTTTGGTTCACTTTTGTCTATTATTCTACGTGGATGGGGACATAGCTAAACTTGTCCTTTAGAGTCCCATCCGCGACTGCCTTGGCAATTCCTTTGAAATTTTTTTTTTATCGTCTTTGAATCACGTATTCGTGTTCGATAACGCCTCCTTCGAACTCTATATTGCTTTCGCCTTCACCTATTTTAGGAGGACGAAGGCGTTATACTAGAACTTTCTCTAGCCTTCCTATCGGCTATGACCATTCTTACTCGATGTTGCTATATCTTCATTCTAAACTACTCAGCCCTATCAAGACCCTCTAATCGCTTAATTCAAGTGAATCTATTTCGTTCTCTTAATCGTGACTCTCATTCATTACCCGTGACCATACCGTATTGTTTTTCTACGATCTAGATCGCGATTTCTTACGACATGATTTTGTAAAAACATTGTCATCGTTGGATCCCCATTGATACCCCCCTTGTGTCCTCTCACCCCCTACTAATTCTTAATTTCGAGGACGAAATTCTTTTAAGTTGGGTAGGATGTAAAACCCCTAAATTTCTACTATTTTTTATTTAAATTTGGTACTGCTTTAAAATTTTCGTAATACACGTCGCGTAGTCATATTATACGTCGCGCACGACTTTTATTTCTTTTTCGAATTTGTTCGACGAGTGCGAATATGTGCGAGCGTACATATTTTTGAAAAAATATTATTTTTATTATTTTTATGGTTTCAAAATAATATAGGTAATAATTATTTCTAGCTATCATTTCAAGTTTATGGTTTTAATTATGAAAAGCCTTTTATTTATGCAGTTATAATTATAAAGTATTTTCCCATAAAATGGTATATTAGAAAGTATATTTATGTAAAGAATATTTGTGCATACATATAGCTCATAAATATTTATTAGTTTATTTTAAATAAAAATATAATTTTCGAAATTAATATTATTAGTATTTTTGGAAAGCATATTTTGAATTTATTATGGAGATTTAAATCTTGATTTGAATCTATGTATTTATTTAAATAGTTAAATAATTGAAATTTGATTTACTGATTTGATTTTAAACTAAGAGCATTTAATTTGATTTAAATTAGATTTGGATTTGGATTTTGATTTGATTGCTTTTAAACTAAATATGGAAATATCCAAATTGGGTTTTAAATATCCTAATACTTATCTTATTGGGAATTCCCACATCCTATAAATAGGCAGGTACTCCTCCAATTTATTTTTATCATCCACCAAATTGTCTCCACAAATTATTCCACCACAAATAGGTGTGCCTCGTGTTGGTGTTCCATCCATCCTCGTGTCAGCCGTAACGGCCTCGGGTCCGACCCCGGGTATTTTCCACTATCCTTATTTTTACATGTACATCGTCTTCTTTGTGTCCGACATACCGGATACGTACACCAAATCTTTCCAACCTAATCTCCGTGTTCGACACTGGGACACGATTCCTAATCCCTAATCCTAATCCTAACCCTCTGCCTCCACCACCCACAGCCCCCGACTCCTGTCACTTTCGACCCGACCAAGCCCGACTCCCCGCCATCGCTGCCAAACCTTCGCACAACCGACCACCTTCTTTCACCGTGTCCGACCACGACAGTACACGCAAACCACCATCTCCATGCCATTACCACCGTCATCCTTTATTTCTGCAGCCCACCTCGAACTCCTTCCCGGTGGTCGCCCAACCCGGACACAACCGCAGCAGCCACTCCCAACTCCATCAGCATCCACCGCGCCACCCCGGCACTGCCCCGACATCCTGTTTCCGACCCTGCCAACCAAAACACCACCACCGCCGCCATAGACAACCACCCCCGGTCACCACGACCATCACCGCCATCGCCACCAATGACCACCACCACCGTGACCGGCGGCAACGCCGGCGACAATTGGAAAACCCCAACAGCAAATACAGGAAAAAGAAAACCTAAATTAAATGACCACCACCGCTCACCTCGCCTCCGCCGAGCCCTGACTCCGGCTTGCCGAGATCTCCGCGTCTCCGTTCCCGCCGGCGCGTCGCCGCTGTTTGCCATTGATTGTAAAAGTACAGAACAATTATCGGAGGACTGAACTTAGACTCATAATACAAATTCGCTTGTACAAAGAAAGCCTAGGGACGAAAACCTAGGTACAGTAATCTAAGTACAATTGTTTATTTTAGATTCTGGGGGGTGACGATAGAGGCTCGGGAAGGCGACGGCAGCCCTGCCTTACTCCTTGGACGATCGGTATGCAGCCTTGGCTCCTTATGAAAAGATGGTTGGCGTTGACGAAGAAGTGCTCTTTTTGCTCCTCTGTTGCTCTCCTGGCTTCTCTCTCTCTCTGTGTGTATTCTCTCTCTGACTCTGTATATTTTTATTCTTTTGTTGCCGGTTCTTGTGCAAAGAAATGATGCTGGCTATTTATAAGAGTGGGGTATGATCATTAGGGTTTGCTAACGATCATTTGTTTGGAATGTCGGCGCTCCTTCAATCTATCTGAACCCTTGATCCTGATTACAATGAATCTCGGCCATTAATGCGGATAGCACTGAATCTTGTGAGCAATTAATGTTAACTGCTTTAAATCTTCATGATGGATTCTACCAATATCCGATTGCTCGCCACGTGTCCCGTTGGCTTGATGATAAATGATATGCCTTGATCTCAGTAATTATGATGATGATGTCAAATATATTTGTTGAGATTCGGTTAAATCCTTGATTGATCCGATGCCACGTGTCTTAATTGTGGGTTCTGCTAGAGCCGCATGGGATAGGCAAGACTTGAGCCGCAGGGAGATGATCTTCATGAACCGCATAGGACAACGCTTTATTGAGCTGCAGGGGATGAACTCTCGATGAGCCACATATGCATAATCTCTACGAGCCGCATAAGCTAGCGTTGTATTGAGCCGCAGGGACTGAGCTCTCGGTGGACCGCATATGGCTGATTTCTGCTGGCCACATACCGCGACTTCTTAGTGAGCCTCATGGAGCTATTCTCCACTTAAGCCGCATGTGATGTGCCACGTGGCAATCTAGGACTTCTGTTGGATCGGGTCAGAGATTTTCCTCTTTTCCCGAAGAGTCTGTCATTATGGCAGAACCATTATGACGCTTTATGGCAGAACCATTATGACGCTTTATGTCAGAGCCGTCATGGTTATCGAGTCGTGTCAGGGCATTAAATGAGGCCACTACTCAAATGGCCAGCTGTAGGGGGGAGATCCCAAGGGGGATGTGGCGTCGATCGGGCCGCATAATCCTGCTGAACCGCATACACTCCCGAGCCGCATAAGACTGAGAGTCTTCTTTGAATCGCATAAGGCAGCTCCTATATGAGCCGCATGGGCTTCTTCCCAGAGCCGCATGGACCATTACTCTGATATTTTCCATGCTTCTACAGGATCCCCTTCAAAGTTTTCAATTTGCAAAATTGAAACACTTTGAATAAGAAGCATGGCCCCGTTCATGCCGCATAAATGTCTCCGCCGCATAGACACTTCTGGCCGCATAGGCTCTTTGCCACGTGTCCTGACTACGTGCGCAAATCTTCATTAAATGCTCTTAATTCGTTTTGATTTAACGCCGCCTTTTGGGAGAGGATCCCAAGGGTCAGTTTTGCCTTGACCGAAGCGTTTTTGCCTTTGTCTTTTAAAGTAGTACGTAATTTGAGGCACAATCCGAGACGTCTGTTCGTTTCGTGGGTCTCTTTTACCTATAAATAAGAGTCGTTTAGTCTCTTGGGGGTTTCTTTACCTTCTCTCTTTGCTCGAATTCCCTGTTGCCGACTTTGCTCTTCGTCTTCTTCCTTCATCGATCGACAATGGCTCCCAAGAAGGCCGCTGCTGCTATGGGCAAGAAGGCTGCATCATCTTCTGCGTTAGCGAAGGGCAAGAAGGCCGCGTCTTTATCGACTGCGGCGGCGAACGTGGCGGCTCCTCCGCCGGCTGGCGTGCCTGCTTTTCACCCCGACGTCCACCCGCCTATTGCTGGTAAGGGTCATCTGAAAACCCTACTTGTTGCCATGGCTCTGCTGCATACTTTATGCACAAGCCGTATGTACGAGGTTTTATCGATGTGATCGCATAAGCACTTTCCCCCATGGGGTCGTATGAGCTTGTTATACTCGATCTGAGCCGCATATGCATTTTCGATTCGGGCCGCATAAGTACCGCTCACTTTTGAACCGCATAAGCTCGCTTGCTTGTATCCGTGTCAGCTCGCGTGAGTCTGGCTTCGTAGGCGTGCTTAACCTGAACCGCATGAGTCTATAAGTTCGTCTGAATTTGAGTTGCATGGACTCGGCTAACTCGGAGGCGCATGCGGCTACGATGCACAAAACCGCATGGACGTATCTAATACTGAGCCGCATGAGGCTGTGACAACCCGAGCCGCATAGACTCAAATGATCTTTCCAATGCTTCTATTTTTTGCCTATCTTCAAACCTCGTTTCTTTCGTCTTTCTCCAGTGAATCTGCCCGTGAATCCTGCTGGGGAGCTTATAGTGGGTTCAAATCAATTCGCCCTGGGCGTGCGCCTTGACGACTTAATTAAGCATGTGTTGAATCAATTCCCTACTGATGAGCCTTCGGAGAGGTTGAAGGCCATTGAGAATCAGACCCTCCATTACCTCCGTTCCATGATGAATACTGGGAAGCTGGATGGAAAATACCTGAAGCCTTTGTTCCTTTTTGGAGATGCTTTAATCATCAAGAATCCCTGAGTTTTAGAGATTATCGAGAACTGGGATTTCTCTTTGGATGGGGTGGCAATCCATATTCCTCTCATGGAACGTCATTATCCTTTATCATAGTTCAATATGGTGTTGCTGGACAGGAAGATGGTGTGTAACTTAACTCCTACTCAATCAGGGATGTTGATGGGCAACATCCATTATAATCCGAACATGCGGTCAGCGTATGCGGGTAAGGATTCCGTCCTCCGGTATATGATGGGTCTGGCCCCGGGCTCTTTCATGAATGTATACGGTCCCAACTTCACACTTACTCAAGCTGATACTTTCCTGAATCAGCTTGTTCGCAAGAAGTCTTATCCTGTTGGTAGGCTGGCACTGCCGAACTAGATAAACCCCACCTCTACGTGGGCCCAGTTGACTACTTGGGTTTTGCAGACCTATGGAACATTCTTGCGGGAGGTGGGGCTTTACCATGCCATTCGGGGCACTTGTCACGGGCTTCCCATTAATAAACCACTGTTCGTAGCGCTCTTGGAGATGTATAGCCAGCGAACGGGGACGTTCTTTGCACCAGTAGGGGAGCTGGGGCTTGCTCTTCACGAGATGTATACTGTCTCTAAACTTCCATGGGGGAATGAGCCTTTCGAGGTGTATACCCCGTCGAATGAGGAGTTCGAGGCCTTGGACAGGCAACTCTCGGGTTCTGTTGCGGTGTATCGGGAGTTGTTGTGCCACTATAGTGCTTGTCATCAGATGGCTATAAAAACGACATATAGCTTCGAGGGGACCGCTCCCCATACCACATCCTGGATTAATTATCTTTTTAGAGTTGATCCTTCTGGCGAAGTTACTCCCCGAGCCCCTCGAACGCATGCAGATGTAAGGGATCTGATGTCAAATATCAAGAAGTCGCGATCTAAGAGCGATATATTCGGGAGTCAAGCTGACTCTCTTAGTTATTTTCACTACGGGACCATACAGATGTCGGAGAAGGCGCTTTTGGCTGGATTTTTGATGATATGGCTACGGAACTGCGTAGTCTCGGGAGGAACGAGTTCTATCGAGAGGATTGGTCGTCATTTCATCCTCCCTGCCGTTAAACTAGTATTCAGAGTTAGACTGGCCCTCCTTTCTGCTATGGTGTGCAGCATACACCATGGTCTACGAACATTCTCGTCCAAGGTTATTGCTCGCAAGAAGACTTTGGATTTTGAGCGCGTAGAACTGCCTTTCCACTACCTGATGGGGTGGTTGGCGATGCACTACAAGTCTTTGCTGGGACCTGGGATAGCGGAAGATGCTACATCCGAAGATGCTTTCCTCTTCAAATGCCATCACCGGTCTTAGGAATACAACACTATGCCAGCTTGTCGGAGGGCGCTGGCGAGAGTGGATGGGTGTGACCTCTTTATGTCTGTTTCTCCTTTTTCTGATGAGGAAGTGAGGAAGGTACACCTTGATGGTACTGGACCTTCTCATTTTCTATCTCCGGATATGCTTGCTTGGTTGCGCAATATCCGCCCCGCGCATCTGGTTTATCGCAACCGAGATAATGTATACTTGGAACCTTACCTACCTAGCAGGTTTTCCCGCCAGTTTGGTTATAGCCAGTTGTTTCTTGATTGTCCTAACCCTTGTTTGGGTTTTGAAGGCAGCATTCTTGACGGCGTCCGAGCGTGGAATTATTACGACGCTTATCATACTCGGGCCAGCTTCTCAGTTCCCGATGCTAAGCGTCGAAGGAAAATTTGTACGTGGCTGCTTTATATCACGTTATGGCGAACAAGCCTCCTGTTAACTTTGATCCGAGTACCAGTTTTATCGTGGGTACCAGTTTAGTGGAGAAGCCCAAAGGGGCTAAGGCTAGAAAACAACTGGCGCTCCAGGTCCCCCTCCCTGAATCAGAACCTTCCGAGTCAGCTGAGGATGAGGATGATGATGACAGCGAAGGTTCCCTCTCTGGTAGGGGTGAAGAAGTAGCGGATCAACCGCTCCCCACACCCGACGAACCGGCGGAGGATCTGTTGTTTACTACGCAAGAGGGAGTAGTGATAGAAGAACAACCTTCAGCCGTGTCTGGTCCCTCGCATAAATAGGTCAGACCCGAGTCTTCTGACAGTAGAGCGACCTTTTCCGTGAAGAGAGCCGCTGTTAGGTCTCGTGGATTACTTATCACCGAGAAGGGTGAAGGTACAGACGCTACTCCGGGGGTAAGACCAAGCCGCAGTCATCTCTTTGTTGTAATTGTCTTTTTTTTTTTCGGAGATATGACTTAGTCAATTTTCTTTGTAGGTGCCCGATGAGCCGTCCTCTCCCGAATCATCTACCACCCCTGAAGTTGCTCCGGCCCTTGCTGTATTGATTAGCGACATGTGTGCCGCGGTCCTTTCTGCGGGTGCTCTCTCAGCGGTAGCTGGAAGCTCCCAGGTTGCTGAAACCTCGGCCCAGGGTGACGAAGGTTTCTTTGGACCCGTCCCCGAAGCCGCTGATCTTCAGCAATGCGACGCCGATCTCGGTACGCCCCCTCCCGAAGATACAAGGGCAGAGGAGCCTATTATGCCAGACTCGGAGGTTGTTGGTGAAGGGGCTGTGGTGGCTGCAAGCGAACCTCGGCCTTCACACTCCTCTACTGGTAAGATAAGCCAGATATTGACTAGTGAGGAGGCTTATTTGCTCTATCAACATATCCTCTGGGTCAAATCGATTCATGGTTGCCTTGGCCCTGCAGGTCCTGACCCTTTACTTCCCACCGTAGATGTTCTTGGGGAAGGCTCGGCCCGCCGTGATACGGGAGAAAGGAGCGTTCCCTCCCCTTTGCCGTCCCATGTCGAGGAGTCTCCTGCCAGCTCTAGGCCGACGGGAATGGGGTTGGCGATGGTCTCCGTCGTATCCTCTGCAGATTATACGGCTCTGGAGACCGACCTCTCGACCCTGCCGAGTATTCAAGTTTTGCAGGCTGCCGAAGAGGAGTTGGCCGCTGTTCAAGCGTCCTTTCGTGCGGAGCTGGTTTCTCTCGTAGCAGGAGCGGCGGATTCTATTACGTCTTCTTCGGTGCTTCCAGCCACGCTCCCATTGACACCGACCTCCACGGAGACTCTGAACGAGGCGACGCAGGACGTGGTAGACAGCTTCTATCGTCATTTGACAAGGGGCGTAGACGCTGCCATAGGACGGAGGACCCCATTTTCTTTATCTCTTCAATGCGCTCGGGGTCAAATTGCGACCTTGAAGTCCCTTCCTGGCGGGGTGGGATTGGCTGCACTGCTGGAGCCTAAGCTGACGGAAGCTGATCAGCTTGTGACCCAGCTATTGGCGATACGACAGGCGGGCTTGCCTGCTGCGATCGAGCGGGAGCGGGGCTTCCTCATTGCTGCTCGGGATCGGATTAAGCTAGCCCGAGATACTGCTGGGCCAGTTGTACGGGGGTACCTTGATAAGTTCTCCGCTTCGTATGACCAGCTGGGTCGCAGGAGTCAGGCTTGCCGTGCTCGGGAAGAGTCCGCTTCTCGTGGAATTGCTGATACGAAAGAGCGGATTCTTGGACTCCAGAGGCAACTGGCCTTCTTAGAGTCAGAGCTGGAGGCTGCTCAGGCGGAGCAGGAGTCGATCGTTCGAGAGGCCGAGAAGGTTTCCCGATCTTCCGATAACCTGGAGCGGGCCTTTAAGAAATTTGAGGATAACTGGCAGGCTCACGCTCATCTGGAGGATGAGGCAGTGCTGACCCACGCGGCAGAGCGTCGAGCCTCACAGAGGTTTTAACGGTCGGTTGTTTTGCTGACAGACCGTCTCAGGACGTTATGTGCCCCAGAGCAGTGATCAGCTGTCTGTTTTCTTTATTTTCTCTTTCTTTTCTCTTTTTTTTGTAAGGGATGTGATCCCAAGTGAAGTGGTACGTTGAATTTTGAAAAAAATGAGCATGTTTCAACTCATCATCTCTTTCTTGTACTTGTGGCGTCTGTGGAATTGGACTTGCTGGGGGATTTATTTGTGGACCTGTTATCCTAGGCGTACCTTGGTTTTAGGTACGGATAACAAGTTTGGACAGGATGTCCGGAACAGCCGTGGCAAAGTGGTCATGGATGTTCTCGGTGCTTAAAAAAAGGAATGCCGTAGAGCAGCTGGGCTCCCGGGGCATGGTGGGGTAGTGGATTTATGCTAAGAAGCTTAGCAAAGGAATGTTTGTGGACCTATTATCCTTGGCGTACCCTGGTTCGGGATACAGATAATAGGGTGAAAGGAAAACCAACATATTTGCTCAGAGGTTATGAGGACATGGCAAGCATGAGGGTTTTACCGTGGAATCTTCCTGCTCAGAGGTAATGAGGACATGGCAGGGGAGGTTTCACGAAAGGTATTCGTGATCAACAGTGGACATTTGTGGACCTATTATCCTTGTCGTACTCCAGTTGCGGGTACAGATAATAGGTCGAAAGGAGACAGACATACTTGCTCAGAGGTAATGTGGACATGGCAAGCATGAAGGTTTCTTCGACGGAGCCTTTCCACTCAGAGGTAATGATGACATGGCAGGAGTGGGCTCAATGAAGAGGGAGTACATAGAACGACTCAGAGGTAGGAGAACATGGAGGTTCTATGTGAGGGGCGGTTGGTTTTTGGTGGAAGTGAAAACGACTCAGAGGTAATGAGGACATGTCCGTTTTCGGAAATTTGTGGATCGATTACCCTTTTTGTGCACTGGGAGTGCGGGTATTGGATCATGAGGGAGGATCTCTTCCAGGAAGAAAGTTCAGAGGTATAATCATACGTGACTTACTATCTGAAAGAGTGACCGAAATGTGAGTTCAGAGGCACCAGCGGGTACATAACTCGGTAAATTAACATATTGAGAAAGTGGGAGTCCAGCGGCACCAGCGGGTACATGACTCGATAATCTAAAGGGGATGTAGGGGTGAGTTCAGGGGCACCAGCAGGTACATGACTCGATAATCTTGAAATATTGTGGGTGTGAGTTCAGTGGTACCAGCCGGTACATGACTCGATAATCTAAAATGCTGAGGGTGTGAGTTCAGTGGTACCAGCGGGTACATGACTCGACGACCTTGTAGCGAATGTCGTTTAGACATAATATTTCTTCAGGAACTTGCCGTTGACGGGCAGCATGAGCAAGTCTCTATTTTGCTTTGCAAGGTGGTAAGCACCGTTGGAGAATACCGTCTCAATGATAAATGGGCCCTCCCACTTTGGCTGGAATTTGCCGGCGGTCTTGTGAGTCATGACCATTGGCCTCTGGACTGCCAAGACGAGATCGTCTACCTGGAATGTTCTGATTTTGACCTTCTTGTTGAAGGCTCCTGAGATGCGTGCTTGGTATAGCTCGATCCTTTGCTGAGCTAGGAGGCACTTTTCATATAAGGCCTCTAACTCTTGCAGTCGACGTCGGTAGTTATCATCGGTTGTCAATTGGTGTGTGAGGGCGACACGTAGTGAGGAGATATGTGTCTGCCTCACTTCCGTATACTAGGGAGAATGGTGTATTTCCGATGGCTGTTCGGACCGTGGTACGATAAGCCCATAAGCACTCGCCGAGCTTGTCGTTCCAGTCACGTTTGTTAGAGGAGACAAACTTCTTGAGAAGTTTGATAATTGTTTTGTTGAACGCCTCTGCTAATCCATTTGCTGCCGGGTTGTGCGACGTCGAGGAGATATTCTGAATACGGTGCTTATCATAAAACCGATAGAATACGTGGCTTGCAAACTGTGGACCATTATCATGGATGATCCTTCGGGGAAGTCCAAAGCGGTAGATGACGTGGTGTTTAAGGAAGCTGATCACGTTTGAAGTCATGACTTCTGCGAGTGGGACAGCTTCCGCCCATTTGGAGAAGTAATCAGTGATCGCAAGTATGAAGCGATGTCCTCGGGAGGAAGGTGGGGTGATTGGACCAATGATATCCATTCCCCATGTTTCGAATGGCCAGGACGCCACTGTCGGATGTAAAAATTCGAAGGGTTGGTGGATGAAGTCTGCGTAGACTTGGCAAGCTTTGCACTTTCTAGCATAGTCTATCGCGTCTGCCACCATTGTGGGCCAATAGTAGCCCATTCGGCGAAGGCGGTCTTGTAGTTTCGAGCCGGGCCGGTGGGCCCCACAAACACCATCATGGGCTTCTCGTACGACTTCTTTGGCTTCTACGTTTGACAGACACCGAAGCAGTAATCCGTCGTAGGAGCGACGATACAGTATTTTCGTCTCTGTATCGTAGAAGAATCTGAGAGAACGCCTTCTAATGGAAGTAGCTTCCTTTGGGTTCTCAGGCAGGATGTCGTAGACGACAAAGTCGATGAATGGTTGTCTCCAATCTGGGGCATCATCGATCGTCTGTGCAGAATAGCTTGCGACGAATTGCACATTGTTTTTGGGACAGACCAGTTCATAGCCTATCACTTCCACTGATTGCCGATCATAATTCGGAACTGGTAGGGAAGCGACGAGACCAGCTAGGTCATCGGCTTTAATATTTCGGAGTCTGGGGACGTGCTCGATGAAGAACCCCTCAAATGTCGAGATGATATTAATCGCTATTTGATGATAAGGGATCATGTCTTCATGGCGAACCTCGTACGAACCCCGGATCTGATTGACGATTAGTTGGGAATCGTCGTATGCTTCAAGGTATTCTACCCCCAGCTCTCTTACAAGTTGGAGGCCAATGACCAGAGCGTTGTACTCGGCCACATTGTTAGAGCAGGGTTCAGTGAGGGAATAAGCGCAGTTAATCACCAATCCGGAAGGAGAGATTAGTACTACTCCGACTCCGACGACTATATTGCCTTTAGGTCAGGTCCTCGAAGCGCCGTCGAAGAACATTCGCCATATATTTTCGTGAGAGGTTGTATGCGAGTCGGCGACCTCATCTGGAATCTCTTCGTATATCCTAGAGGACTCCGAGGCTGGGTGGGCTGCTAAGAAATTTGCCAGGGCTTGACCTTTGACTGCCTTTTGGGGGACAAAGATCATATGATAAGGGGACAGCAATATTGCCCACGTAGCGAGTCGAGAGCTGAGTGCTCCTGGTTTAGTCATGAGGACCCTTAAAGGGTTGACTCGTGAGACAACATGTATCGTTTGTCCGACGACATAGTGTCGCGTTTTCTGAATGGCGAACACCAGGGCGAGGCATTCCTTCTCCACGGCGGTATATCGATGCTCTGGCCCAATCATCATTCGGCTGAGGTAATATATGGCCTGTTCATGGCCTGCATCGTTGTTCTGTGCCAGCAGAGCACCGAGGGAGTGTTCCATTGCTCATACATAGAGCAGGAATGGTTTTCCAGGGACTGGGGCTACCAAGACCGGAGGATTTGACAGATATTCTTTGATGTTATCGAAAGCCTGCTGGCATTCCTCGTCCCATACGAATGAGACTCCTTTCTTCATGAGATGCGTGAATGGTCGGCATCGCCCGGAGAGGTTGGAAATGAACCTTCTGATGTAAGCTAATCTCCCTTGAAGGCCTCTGAGTTCGCGGAGATTTCTCGGGGGACCCATCTCCATGATTGCTTTTGTCTTTTCAGGGTCTACATGGATACCCTTTGCAGTGATGATGAAGCCTAAGAACTTCCCGCTGGATACGCCCAGAAAGGACTTTGTAGGGTTCATTTTCAAATTGTGCGTTCGCATTAGGTCGAATACCGTCCTTAGATCCTGCAGATGGTCTCCTTTGCCACGGCTCTTGACGGCTATATCATCAACATAGCACTCCACCGTCTTGCGTAAGTGGTCTCTGAAGATGATGCTCATAGCTCTTTGGTATGTAGCGCCAGCATTCTTTAAACCAAAAGGCATGACTGTGTAGCAGTACGTGCCAATCGGTGTTCGGAATGACGTATGCTTTTCGTCGTCAGGAGACATTTTGATTTGGTTGTACCCCGAGAAGCCGTCCATGAATGACATGCGTTCGAAGCTGCAGGTGTTGTCGATCATGATGTCTGTGATAGGAAGGGGAAATTCATCTTTGGGGCATGCCTCGTTTAGGTTGCGGAAGTCGATGCAGATTCGAATCTTTCCATTCTTCTTGAGGACGGGTACTATATTGGCGACCCATTCGGGATGTTGCTCCTCACGAATGAAACCGCTGGCTATCAATTTGTTGACTTCAGCTTCGATTGCGTCCATGATGCCTGGATGGAAGCGTCTCTGCTGTTGCTTGACCGGCTTCGCGTCTGGTCGAATGTTAAGTTTGTGAAGAGCGATGTCAGGATATAACCCTGGCATGTCTTCATAGCTCCAGGCGAACACATCAATGTAATCTCTGACAAGTTCTACCAGCGACTCCCGTTCTTCATCGGTGAGGCTTTTACTGATGAAGATCGGTTTTGGAGAAGATTCGCTACCGAGATCCACTTGTATGACCTCATCTTCAGTAGGGGGTTCTCTTAGTTCGAACCGCTTTTCCCATTGTGCGTCTAATTGCAGGGCCCATGGCTCTAGCTCAAGGATTTCGGGGATGTCTTCGTCTTCTTCGTAAGCGTCGACGAACGCCATGTTGACTGACATGACTTGTCTGAATACATCCCCGATGCTGGTATCTGAGTCGGAAGTTGGTGATCCGGTTGAATGCGACTGCCAGTCGCATTCTTTATCTGAACTTTTCGGGGTCGTAGTAGGCGTTACATACCCTAACCCGCATCGAGTCTGGTTATAGTAGTTCCGTGGTTTGCCCGCCGGGACTGGCGGCTTTAAAGGCAATCGTCGCCCAGTGCCATAGTTCAATCCTGGCTTAGTCTCCAGATCATACCCCTGTTTCTGTATAAGATATTTGGATTGAGGGCTATAGAGATACAGAGGCAGTCTCCCGGTATCTGACCCGAGGTCGGCTTCTTCTATGGTGGGGGGATGCGGGTTGTTCGTCCGGCCGAAGATGATCGGATGATCTCCTCCCTTGATTATTCGGTAAGCGTCTTCTACTGGAGTAAGCCGGATCGCGGTGTACACATTTGTTACTTGTGTGTATAGGTGAGTGCCTATACCGTGTTCCATAGCATACATTGTACATAGCTTATTGAGCTCGGTATAGTTCAAAGATAACCCTTTATTGATGAAGTAAGGTATCTTTTCTAGGGGGATTACATCATCGGCGGAGGGGACATCAGTGTGGGCAGCCACATACTTGGCTAGCTCCAGTTCCTCTTCGGCTACCCCCTGTGTGAACGAAGACTGAGAGGACGACCTAGGAAGCTTGATCGTCAGTGGTCCAGTTGATGGAGCAGAGCGTGGAGTCGTTGGCAGACTGGCGACCCCCAGTTTGGCATTCGATGTGGAGCGAGGAGTGGCTGGTTCGCTGGAAGTGTCAGACCTTGCATCGAGGCGACAACTTTTCTTGGGAAGGCGTATTGTCAGTGGCCTGTCCGAGGGGTTGAGCTTCCCTATATATGGTTGACTGACTCTCGGCAGTCGGATTGTTAGTGGCCCCATTGCGGGTCTCGGCACTTGGCCGGACCTTGGCAGCCGGATTATCATCTGCTCCTCTTGTGCCGAGAGGCTGATCGCGTCCTTCCACAGAGTGGCGGTGAGTTGCCCGGCTTGCGAGCTTGGAGGTGGATCGTCAGGGGTCCTTCTGATCCCGTGGCTGTCTCGGTATGAGTTTGTGCGTCTCCTTCATCAAGGTATTTCTTCGACTTTTCGTATAAACAGGAATCCGAGTAGTAAGATTCGACCCTTTTGAAGGGATCGATATCAGCAAACTCTGTCTTAACGAAGCCGTATTTGTTGACATATTTGAAGCACTGGTGTAGCGTGGAAGGCACGATCATATAATCGTGTATCCATGGGCGTCCCAAGAGGATGTTGTAAGAAGTGTCTGCATCTATGACGTAGCAGGTGACTTCGGATTGGAGGTCGCCAATTTGACACTTCAGATGAATCTTCCCAATAGGGTAGCTCCTGCCCGAATTGAAACCGCTGATGGCGGTACTTGTAGGTGTCAGACGATGCATTGGGATGCGAAGATGATGTTGCAGGCCCTTCGGGATGATGCTTATGGAAGAGCCAGGATCAATGTGCATCCGATCCACCTTCACGTCGCCGATGTATCCCGTGTAGTATAGCGGGCGATCATGTAGGTTGGTTTTGATGAGCATGTCCTGCGGAGTGAAGACGATGTTGGGCATTGCTCCCGTGCAGGCACTATCTTGGAGATCCACGGGTGAGTCCTCCCCAGTGAGGTTAGATTGAGCGAGATAGGCCTATGTATTTTGGAGTGCTTCGCTCAGTACAATACGAACGTCCTTGGAGAGCCTTAGGAGTTCGTACAATGACAATTTGGCCGAAGTGTTAGCCAATTGTGCTAAGATGTCAAAGTTGTAGGGCCTCTCTAGCCCTTGGGCTGCATCCTTTCGGAGAGATTTGTCGAAGCGAGTCTCTTTCGGCCTAGGCTTGTCGGTCGTCGAAGGCTGAGCCGGTCCTGGAGCATCAGTTGTAGTGGGTTGATGATTTTTAGCTGGACTGTCAACCACAGGTTGGGATTGCGCTCCGGACCGCGTGACGACGGCTGTAGCTTCCTCGTTGTCTGCTGAAATTGTGCGGCATGTCTTGATTTTTCTACTCTTTTTGTTGGCGGGAGATGGTGTGGGCCGAGTTACTTCTGACACCAAGTCTGGATGGACCCACATGACCTCTCCTCTTGAGGTGGTGAGAGGTACTAGACCAGCAGCTTGTTCTCGGGGCGGAGGAAGATTGGTAATCTCCATTGTCGTGAGAGGGACGGGAATTACCCCGTCTTGAGTCTCCGTTGGAGGGAAGTTGTCGAATTGTACGGACACCATATTGGCTGCTACGGTTACCTCTTCGAAGTCGATGGCCAGAGCGTTCGAATCGATGAGGCTTTGGATGTACCGTTTTAGTTGGTAGCAGTCATGTGTAGCGTGGTGTACATAACGGTGGTAACGGCAGAACTTCGGGTTCTCCAAATCAGCCGGCCGAGGCTCCCGTCTTGGTGGAGGAAGCTGAATTCTACCTCCTTGTATGAGCATGTCTAAGATAGGCTTGACGTGGCCGTCTTCGAAAGAGTAAGTGATCTGAGGCCATTGCTTGTCTGCTGGCTGTGGCTCGGGCTTCTGGGCCGTGTCGGCCACCATAGCCTATTTTTCCTTGCTGTCCCGATTGTTGGAGGGGTTACCCCCATTATCGTTGTTGAGACGCTTGCCCTTGTTTTCTCCTTCTGAGATGTGCAACCCCAGTTGGCGGGCCTTTTTTAGTCGTTCTTCAGCGCTTGTGGCGCTGATGATGAACGCCTTCCAATCTTTGAATTGACTCTCGCCCATCCAGAGACTGATCGTTGGAAGCAGTCTCTTTTGGCAGATTTCAATCAAAGAAGAATCCGGATTTCCGGAAGGCAGCTTCATGGCGGTCTGGCGGAACCGCTCAATGTAGTTCCTTGTTAGCTCGTTCTCTCCTTGGACGACGTCCATGAGAGTGGACATAGTGACGTCTTGTCCTACTTCATAGAATCGTTCCAAGAACATGCGCTGGAAGCCGACGAAGGAATGGATGCAGTTGTCCGATAGATTGCAGTACCAATCAAAGGCGACTCCTTCCAATGCTCCAATGAATAACCGTGTGAGGATCACATCTTTACGGGGCAGATGGTCAGTGGTGACCTCAAAGTAAGTGATGTACCGACTTGCTGAGGTTTTGCCATCATACGGGTTGATGTTGAACGGCTTATATCTTGGTGGGAATGGAACATCCCTCCACTCAGCTGGGTATGGTTGCCGTATTCTGAGATCTTGAGCATTTTCTCGGGCATAAAACATGGAGCGGAGCTCCTGAACCTCTCTTCTTACTTCTCGGGTCTCATCTGTCGCGATGGGGGCTGTTATTTCGGGAGGATTATTGCCCGGGTTTGGTGCCGCTGAGTTCGAATCTACATTGACCGTGGGGCCCGTGTTTGTTTGACCAGGCGCTCCTCCTTGTAGAATGGGCAGGGTCGCTTTAATCTCGTCTACAGACTTAACCAAAGCAAGTAATATGGCTTCGAGACTGTCAATGCGCTGGCGATCACTAGAACCACCTTGATCGCTGTCTGTCATGAACACCGTTCTTACGTGAGGAGTGATGGAAGAAACGGTTGAGGATGTGCCCTCTGAGTCGTACCCATGCACTGAGAAGTCGTCGGGATACGTGGGAATATTATCTTCTGGTTCAGACTCGGAGGGAGCAGCACTCCCAGTTTCAGAGCTTGCTTTGTCTTGAGAGTTACGGATGTCCTCGGGAGCATCAGCGTCCGTTGCTCCTGATGGAAGAGTTGTTTGTGTGGGTTCGGTTCCTTGGAACATCGGATTGTTGCGGATGTTTGGAGGAGTTCTACCCCCAGCTCCTTCAACCCCCAGCGATGTGGATGATGAACTTCCCATCGCGGTAAATTTCGTCTTCGAACGGGTGTGTTGGAATACACTAGTGGAGGATAACCGTTTAGACGACAGTTTCTTAGTTGTGGTGGTTGATATCTTCGGACTGGAGACGCTCGTCTTCTTCCTTCTCTCTTCGGCGGGTACTTTTTGAGCGGAATTGTAGGAGACAACAGGAGGTGCCTCATCTTCTGAGTTCGGGTGTTGTAGCCTTTGGAAGACGGATGGCCGATCTTCCGTCATTATCGCATTGTTACAGCAGCAATTGACGATGATTTGGGTACAGCGATGTCCAAACGAGGACTCTTTGCACACCGACACTCCTTCTCTTTCCTTGAGTTTGTGGAGGATCGTCTCCCGCAGGTCAGAGGAACCACTCTGTCTTTTTGCCGCGGGGGGCTGGACTTGAATGGTTGTATACAACTTTCCATCCGAGGCCCGTGTGATAGTCAACGGGACGCTCCGATAGTCAGAGGTTGGGACAGCTGACTGGGCTCGATGAGCCCGCACTGCCCTAGACTTCCTCCTTCTAGCACTTGTGGGTACGTAATAGGAGGAGTCCAAGTTAAATGCCACAGAGTCTGGTTTATCATACAGAGAATTATCAGGGTCGGGACCGTATGAGAGACGGTCGAAGACCGATCGAGAGAAGCTTGGGACGGATGCTATGCTGCTAGAGTTGGGTACCGTGCAGGCTGTCTGCATGCGGTCGTCTTCTGCTGTTGGATGAGTTATCTTTGAGCGGTTAGGAGTCACGACCGTGCAGGCTGGCCGCATGCGGTTGGCAATTGTGCCCGCATGGGTTTTCTGCAAGCGATTGACTCCTGTAGCCTTATGTGTTTTATCCATGTGATTGGCGACTGTAGCTGCATAAACTATGCGGCTGATAGATGTGTTCGCATGATTCTTCTTTATGTGACTAGCGGTTGTGGCCGCATGAGCTTTGTCCATGCGGTTAGCAGATGTGGCCGCATGAGCCTTTTTCACTCGGCTAGCACCCCTATGCGGCTCAGTCCGCGTAGAGTTCCTCTTTGCCCCTGCAAGTCCAGCATCATAGTATTTTCTTCTGCCGGACTTGGGGACAGCAGAGTTGTCTACGGTCTGAAGTGGGGTCGCAGAAGAGTCCTTCTCACCATTTTGAGCAACAGAGGGTATCCCGTCGGGGGCTTGGGAAGGAGCAAAGGATTTTGGCCTCCACTCTCTGCGAGCCTTTGTCGCGCGATTGCGCTTCTGGACCGGGCCAGCGCTTCCTTCGGAGAGCATCTCTTCAAACGCTTGTTGGTCGAAGCGGACGACCATCTTTTGTTGCGTGGAGCCAAGTTTGGCTGCATCCGATTGCGTCACCAACTCCTCAGCCGTGGAAAAGTTTGTCCCCAGCAGAGTCGCCATCGTGTTTGCCATTGATTGTAAAAGTACAGAACAATTATCGGAGGACTGAACTTAGACTCACAATACAAACTCGCTTGTACAAAGAAAGCCTAGGGACGAAAACCTAGGTACAACAATCTAAGTACAATTGTTTATTTTAGATTCTGGGGGGTGACGATAGAGGCTCGGGAAGGCGACGGCAGCCCTGCCTTACTCCTTGGACGATCGGTATGCCTTGGCTCCTTGTGAAAAGATGGTTGGCGTTGACGAAGAAGTGCTCTTTTTGCTCCTCTGTTGCTCTCCTGGCTTCTCTCTCTCTCTCTCTGTGTATTCTGTCTCTGACTCTGTATATTTTTATTCTTTTGTTGCCAGTTCTTGTGCAAAGAAATGATGCTGGCTATTTATAAGAGTGGGGTATGATCATTAGGGTTTGCTAATGATCATTTGTTTGGAATGTCGGCGCTCCTTCAATCTATCTGAACCCTTGATCCTGATTACAATGAATCTCGGCCATTAATGCGGATAGCACCGAATCTTGTGAGCAATTAATGTTCACTGCTTTAAATCTTCATGATGGATTCTACCAATATCCGATTGCTCGCCACGTGTCCCGTTGGCTTGATGATAAATGATATGCCTTGATCTCAGTAATTATGATGATGATGTCAAATATATTAGTTGAGATTCGGTTAAATCCTTGATTGATCCGATGCCACGTGTCTTAATTGTGGGTCTTGCTAGAGCCGCATGGGATAGGCAAGACTTGAGCCGCAGGGAGATGATCTTCATGAACCGCATAGGACAACGCTTTATTGAGCCGCAGGGGATGAACTCTCGATGAGCCGCATATGCATAATCTCTACGAGCCGCATAAGCTAGCGTTGTATTGAGCCGCAGGGACTGAGCTCTCGGTGGACCGCATATGGCTGATTTCTGCTGGCCACATACGACGACTTCTTAGTGAGCCGCATGGAGCTGTTCTCCACTTAAGCCGCATGAGATGTGCCACGTGGCAATCTAGGACTTCTGTTGGATCGGGTCAGAGATTTTCCTCTTATTCCGAAGAGTCTGTCATTATGGCAGAACCATTATGACGCTTTATGGCAGAACCATTATGACGCTTTATGTCAGAGCCGTCATGGTTATCGAGTCGTGTCAGGGCATTAAATGAGGCCACTACTCAAATGGCTAGCTGTAGGGGGGAGATCCCAAGGGGGATGTGGCGTCGATCGGGCCGCATATTCCTGCTGAACCGCATACACTCCCGAGCCGCATGAGACTGAGAGTCTTCTTTGAATCGCATAAGGCAGCTCCTATATGAGCCGCATGGGCTTCTTTCCAGAGCCGCATGGACCATTACTCTGATATTTTCGATGCTTCTACAGCCGCGAGCGCCACCGCGTGCAGGACAACCCGCCGCCTGAGCGCCGCTCATCCCCGATCAAACCCGACCGTCCCCTGCCCTAGCACCACGACCCACCGCCCGGACGTACCCGTGGCCGGCGCCTCTGCCGTAGGCCACCACGAAACCCTCGACCGCCTGCTCCGCTGAAACCCCGCGCTGGATCTCCTTCTCCTCCGCGTCGTCCTTCACCCCACAGCCTCTCGACCGCCTATTCCTCCGTCGACCTGACCCGCCGACCCTCTGATCCACCAGATTCGCCTGCACGCCACCGGCGCCGCCCATCACCGGACCCCTTTGCTCGACCACCTACTTCCCGATCCTCTCCGCCGCTCGCCTCCGCCCCTGTCCGCCGAGCGCACACCCTCCCGGTGGAAACCCCCCGACTCCACTCTCTCTCCCCTCGCTCCGCCTCCACTCCGACCGCCTCACTCGCTGCTTCTCTCTCCTCCGACCTTTCTCACTCTCTCCCCCTTTCAGAGTCTTAAAACCCATTTTTTTTCAACCATTCTTCTCGAGGACTCCTGGGCCAGCTTACACAAGTTGGTCCCTTATGAGTTTAAGTGTATTTTTCTTTTGGAGATTCAGCACATATTAATTAAAATTTTATACGAATATTTCCTAAGTGATTAGTAATACTGGTTTATTATATAATACCAGTACTATTATTATTTCATTATTATTATTATTATTATTATTATTATTATTATTATTATTATTATTATTATTATTCTGTTTATTAATAGTATCTTTATTATTATCTTTATTATTATTATTAGCCTTATTATTATAATTATTACCATTATTAATGTAATTTCATTATCATTATTATTATTATTATTATTGTTATTATTATGATTAATATTATTAGAGTTGTTGTTGCTGTGTTAATATTTTAGGTGTTATTTTTATAAGTTTAAATATTATTAATATTCTTGTTATATAGTAGGTAATAGCAATTTGATAAATATTTTAAACATTATTTTCTTTATTATTGTTGTACTAGTACTACCCGTATTTATTCTAATTACTTTTTACTAGAATAGATAATCACTTAAAAACGAGAAAAGTATATATATATTTTCGTAATCGAATATTATGAGCTATGATGTACTATAAAATTTCTATCTATTTAAAAATTATTATTTGACAAAATTTTAGTTTTACAAATATGGATTTTAGCATTAAGTAATTTTCTATAATTATTTATCTTCTCCTAAAATATTTTGGGAAATATAGCTTTCTACCCAAATTGTAGTTCTACAAACTTAAGGGTTTTCTGTGAACACAGTTCATCATATTTTAGTATTTATCTAAACACTATTTTAAACTTGCAAAAGTATAAGTTCTCTTTTATTATAGTTTTCTAAATTTCGTATATATATAAATATTTATTTATCCATTATTTCTTCGATTTTCCTCCTGTCCGTATCCAAGTCCTATTGTTCCTATTTCTTCGCCCATTTCGAGACTACCTTATGTCCACCCTAACCAAGTTGACCCTTCTGGGCCCGATGGAACTGTCCGTGCCACCATCAGAGGTTTCCTTGCATAATTGCTGTACCAAAGTCGCAGTTCGTGCCACATTGATTATCGCAGCACACCAGGCGTTCTACCAGGCAAGACACCTTGCCATTTGCTGTTTAATTATTTTAGCTCATATTTCATTCATGTTCATTATTTTCTTTATGAAAAAAAAATTGTGATACATGGCATAACCTGTTAGAATTTGCTGTTCAGTTTTTTGCTATGTATTATTTTCTTACACATTAAACCTAGATTTAAGGGACCACCTTTGTGTGTTGCATTCATGGCCTTGACACGTTGTACCACGAAGTTGTGTGTCGCATGTAGAACACGGAAGTACGTGATTGGCTGGCCACCAATACGTACAAGCCGTACGATAGGAATAACCGCTAATAGAGGTTGCATGCTAGTTTGACTTAGCGGTTATAGAGTTAGCATTGGGCGGGAAGAACATGATTGGAAGTTGACTACCACCCTATCTATCGTAGACTCGCTCGCTACTGAGGAACGATAGGTAGACTATATGCTATAGACTCGCTCGATACTGAGGAATAGTATATGGTGTTGTGACTCGCTACTGAGGTACTGCATTGGTATTTTCTTGACTTGACCGGGTAGTCATGCGACCATGAACTGTTCTTAAAACTGCATTCACTTAGAATGGTTAGGCTACCTTTATCCGTTAGGTACGAGTACTTTTGGTTTGGGTACTTGTATCTGACCGTGGCTTGGAACAATAACTTGTCGAGGACTAGTTTGTCACATCTTGTCCTTGTTTGGTTGTAGGTGTGACTTACTATTTCGATGAGAAGGTATTGAACCTTGTTGGGGTCCGGATACCATATTGGATTCATAGCATGGAAAGATACGTCGCGGTGAATTAGTTTACCATCTCCTGTCCTTGTTTGGTTGGAGGGATGGTACGCTCGTTCAGTAGGTGCGTATTGAACCATGTTGTAATTCGATTTACTTATTTATTTGAGCAATATTTATTCAGTTTATATGGCATGATATTATGTGTCTTGTTACGTCCCGCTGAGGACCTGGTTATCTCTCCAGGTGTGTGCTATTGTCTTTCGCAGGTGCTTTAGCTCTAGCCGTGATCTTCGAGCATGATTACATTTGGATCGTCTTCGCTTCGCTCGCCAAAATCTTTCACTTGTTATGTGTTTCTTCTCATAGTTGGTAGTGGATTTGTCTCCGCCCAACTACATGTACCAAATGACAATTTCATAATTGATTATATGAGATCTTCTATTCATTTATTTTGTGTGGATGAGATTAGTTATGGTTCTACTGCATTTTACAGCTTATGTATTTATACGAGGCTTCCATACATTAGAGTATACTTCGTATGAATACAGCTGGCATGTCTACGTTCCTAATCCTACGTATTTTGGGACTGGGACGTTACAGATTGAAATTTGCCAAAAGAGGCCGCTCCCCACAATCAGCCTCTGGATAGGCGAGAGTCAATTCATGGACTGGAAGACGTTCATCATCAGTGCCACTGGCGCAGAAGACAAGTTGAAGAAAGCTCGCCAATTGGGACTGCACATTTCGGAGGGAGAGGACAAGGGTAAACGCCCTAATGCCAACAACAACAACGGCGGTAATCCCTCCAACAACCGAGACAACAAGGGCAAACAGGCTATTGTGGCCGACACAGCCCAGAAGCCCGAATCAAAGCCGACAGAAAAGCAGTGGCCTCAGATGACCTACTCCTTCGAGGACGGCCATGTCAAGCCCATCTTGGACATGCTCATACAAGGAGGTCGAATTCAGCTCCCTCCTCCAAGGCGTGAACCTCGTCCTGCAGAGATGGAGAGCCCCAAGTACTGCCACTGCCATCGCTATGTCTACCATGCCACGCAAGACTGCTTCCAACTGAAGCGATACATCAAGCATCTCATCAATTCTAAGGCCTTGGCCATTGATTTCGAAGAGGTGACCGTGGCAGCCAGCATGGTGTTAGTACAATTCGACAGCTTCCCCCCGACAAAGACTTAAGATGGAGTAGTACCCGTCTCCAGAGCAATGTTGGAGGTCGCTAACCTTCCACCTCCCCGAGACCAGGCTGCTAGTCTAGTGCCCCTTACCATATTATGAGGGGAGGTCATGTGGGTCCATCCGGACTTGGTACCTGAAATGACTCAGTTTGTACCACCCTCCACCAGCAAGAAGAAGAGTGGAAAAGTCAAATCATGCCGTACAATATCGGCAGAGGTCGAAGAAGCTACGGCTGTTGTTACCCGATCCGGTGCACAAACTCAACCTCCATCGGGTAACTCAGCTGAAGATCATCAGCCGGTGACTACTGATGCTCCAGGACCTTCTCAGCCTTCAACGACCGAAAAGCCTAGGTCGAAGGAGGCCCGCTTTGACAAACCACTCCGAAAAGAGACTCCTCATGGGCTGGAGAGGCCCTACAACTTTGACATATTGGCACAATTGGCCAAAACACCGGCCAAATTGTCGCTATACGAGCTCCTGAGACTCTCCAAAGATGTTCGCGTCGTACTGAACGAGGCACTCCAGAATGCCGACGCATATCTGGCTCAGTCCAATCTCACTGGGGAAAGCTCGTCTGCAGATTTCAAGGACATCGCTTATACAGGTGCAATACCCAACATTGTCTTCACTCTGCAGGATATGCTTATCAAGACCAACCTGCACGATCGCCCTCTGTATTATACTCGATACATTGGCGACATCAAGGTGGATCGGATGCATATTGATCCCGGTTCTTCTATAAGCATCATCCTAAAGAGCCTGCTAGACCATCTGCGTATCCCAATGCATCGCTTGACGCCGACAAGTACTGCCATCAGTGGTTTCAATTCAGGCAGAAACTATCCGATCGAGAAGATTCGCCTGAAGTGCCAAATCGGCGACCTTCAGTCAGAAGTGAACTGTTATGTCATAGACGCGGACACTTCCTACAATATTCTCCTGGGGCGTCCTTGGTTACACGATTACATGATCGTGCCTTCCACACTGCACTAATGCTTCAAGTACGTCGATAAGCATGGCTTCATGAGGACAGAATTTTCTGACATCGATCCCTTTAAAGGGGTCGAATCCTACTACTCAGACTCATGCTTGTACGAGAAGTCGAAAAGACACCTTCTTGAAGGAGATACTCAAGCTCAAAATGAGGCGGCCGCTGGATCGGAAGAACCTCTGACAATCCACCTCCAAGCCCACAAACCTGGCAGAACTGCAACCCTTACAGCCACTCTGCGTAAGGATGCAATTAGCCTCTTTGCATATGAGGAGCAGATGATAATCCGACTGCCAAGGTCTGGCGAAGCGCCAAGGCCCACGACAGAGAAACTGACAATCAGGCTGCTTAGAGCTAGCCAGCAACAAATAGAGGAGCTCAATCCCTCTGTCAAGCCGATGACGATTCGTCTTCCCAGAATGAATCGACAGTCGAACACTAAGCCAGGGACTGCTAGCCACCTAACAACTTTCTGCCTAGCACCGAGCACCAAATTAGGGGTCGCTAGTACGCCAACGACTTCACGTTCTGTTCCACTAGTGGAGCCCCTGATGATTAAGCTGCCCAAGTCATCCTCCCAGTCTTTATTTACACAGGGGGTAGCCGAAGAAGAGTCAGAGCTGGCCAAGTATGCGGCTGCTCATACTGATGTTCCATCCGCAGATAATGTAATTCCACTGGAAAACATACCTTACTTCATCAATAAATGCTATCTTTGAACTACCTCGAGCTTAATAAGCTTTGTACAATGTATGCCATGGAATACGGTATAGGCACCCACCTACGCACACAGGTGACAAATGTCTACATCGCGAATCAACTTACTCCAGTAGAAGACGCTTACCGCATAGTTGAGGGAAAGGATCATCCAATCATCTTCGGACGGAAGAATGATCCACAGCCCTTCAGGATAGAAAAAGTTGAGCTCGAACCCGACACCGAAAGACTGCCCCTTTATCTGTATAGTTCCCAATCCAAGTACCTTATGCAAAAATAGGGATATGATCTGGAAACTATGCCAGGCTTGAACTACGGCACTGGATGGCGATTACCCTTACAATTGCCAGTCCCGGCTGGGAAACCACGGGATTACTACAACAAGTCCAGATGTGGGCTAGGTTATGTTACGCCTACAACGACCCCAAAGAGCTCAGATGAGGAGTACGAATGGTACTCTCATTCGTCTGGGTCACCTACTTCAGATTCAGAATCAGCATTGGAGACATGCTCAGGCAAGTCTTGTCCGTCAATATGGCATTTGTCGATGCCTATGAAGAAGATGAATACATTCCTTAACTTCTTGAGTTAGAGCCGTAGGCACAACAGCTAGACGCGCAATGGGAGAAGCGGTTCAAACAAAGAGAGACTCCAACTGAAGATGAGGTTGTACAAGTTGATCTCGGTGATAAGTCCTCCCCAAAGCCCATCTTCGTCAGCAAGAATCTGACAGACAAAGAGCGGGAATCGCTACTACAACTCGTCAAAGAATTCATCGATGTGTTCGCCTGGAGCTACGAAGACATGCCAGGACTGAACCTCGAGGTTGCATTCCACAAGCTCAACATTCGTCCAGACGCAAAGTCGGTCAAACAATAACAACGACGATTCCGTCTGGACATCATGAACCCTATCGAATCTGAGGTCAACAAACTGATAGCCAGCGATTTCATCCGGGAGGAGCAACATCCAGACTGGGTCGCCAATATAGTACCAGTCCTCAAGAAGAATGGGAAGATTCGAATCTGCATCGACTTTCATAATCTGAACGAGGCATGTCCCAGAGATGAGTTCCCTCTTCCCATCACAGATATCATGATTGACAACACATGCGGCTTTGAGCGCATGTCATTCATGGATGGCTTCTCAGGATACAACTAAATCAAGATGTTTTTTGACGACGAGAAGCATACATCATTCCGAGCACCGATTGGCATGTACTGTTACACCGTCATGCCCTTTGGCTTAAAGAATACCGGTGCTACAAATCAAAGAGCCATGAGTGTCATCTTCAGAGATCAACTGCGTAAGACCGTAGAGTGTTACGTCGATGATATAGCTATCAAAAGCTGCTCTAAAGGAGACCATTTGCAGGATCTGAGGACGGTATTCAACCTGATGTGAACGCACAACTTAAAGATGAATCCCACAAAATCTTTCTTGGGCGTATCCAGCAGGAAGTTCTTGGATTTCATCATTACTTCCCAGGGTATCCACATAGACCCTGAGAAAACGAAGGCAATCATGGAGATGGATCCCCTGAGAAATCTCGGTGAAATTCGAGGCCTGTAAGGGAGGCTAGCTTACATCAGGAGGTTCATCTCTAACCTCTCCGGCCGATGTCAACCATTCACCCACCTTATGAAGAAGGACGTTTTATTTGTATGGGATGAAGAATGCCAGTGCGTCTTCTACAGCATCAAAGAATATATGTCAAACCCTCCAGTCCTGGTGGCCCCGGTTGCTGGAAAACCATTCCTGCTCTATGTGCGAGCAATGGAGCATTCTCTCGGTGCTTTACTAGCACAAAATAATGATGCAGGCCATGAGCAAGCTATATATTACCTCAGCCGAATGATGATGGGGCCTGAGCATCGATACACTGCCGTAGAGAAGGAGTACCTTGCTCTGGTGTTCGCCATTCAGAAGACGCGATACTATGTCACGGGACAAACCATCCATATCGTATCACGAGTCAACCCCCTCAGGGTCCTCATGACTAAGCCAGGTGCACTCAGCTCTCGCCTCGCTACCTGGGTGATATTACTGTCTCCCTACCACATAATCTTCGTCCCGCAAAAGGCTGTTAAAGGCCAAGCTCTGGAAGACTTTTTAGTAGCTCACCCAGGTTCGGAGTCAACCAGAATAGACGAAGAGATTCCAGATGTGGTCGCCAATTCAAATATGGCCTCTCATGATACAGTATGGCGAATGTTCTTCGACGGTTCTTCCAGAATTGGGCCCAAGGGCAACATCATCACTGGAGTCGGAGTGGTGCTGATTTCTCCTTCCAGACTGGTGATCAATCGGGCTTACTCCCTCACGGAGCCCTGTTCAAACAACGTGGCCGAGTATAACGCTTTGGTCATTGGCCTCCGACTTGTAAAGGAGCTGGGGGTAGAGTACCTTGAAGCATACGGCGATTCGCAGTTAATCGTCAATCAGATCCGGGGTTCATACGAAGTTCTCTATGAAGATATAATCCCCTATCACCAAATAGCGATCAACATTATTTCGTCATTTGAAGGGTTCTTCATAGAACATGTTCCCAGACTCCAAAATATCGAAGCCGATGCCTTAGCAGGTCTGGCTGCTTCCCTAGCGGTCCCAAAATATACTCATTATTTGGTGGACGTAATAGGCCACGATTTGATTTGTCCCAAGAATAATGTTAAATTTGTAGGAAGTCATTCCTCTCAGACGATCGACGAAGCACCAGACTGGAGATAGCCATTCATAGACTTCGTAGTCTATGGCATCTTGCCCGAGAATCCAAAGGAAGCCACTTCTATCAGAAGATGTTCCCTCAGATTCTTCTACGATACAGAGACAAAAATGCTGTATCGACGATCATACGATGGATTACTGCTTCGGTGTCTGTCGAATATAGAAGCCAAAGAAGCTGTACGCGAAGCTCACGATGGCGTCTGCAGGGCCTATCAGCCTGGCCCGAAATTACAAGACTGTCTTCGTCGAATGGGCTATTTCTAGCCCACAATGGTTACAGATACGATAGACTATGCATGAAAGTGCAAAGCCTGTCAAGTCCACACAGATTTCATCCACCAGCCATCCGAGTTTCTACATCCGACAGTGGCATCCTGGCCATTTGAAGCATGGGGGATGGACATCATTAGTCCGATCACTCCGTCTTTGTCCCGAGGACATCGTTTCATACTCGCAATCACAGATTACTTCTCCAAATAGGCGGAGGCTATTCCGCTGGCAGAAGTGAAGACGTCAAATGTGATTAGCTTCCTCAAGCATCACGTTATCTATCTCTTCGGACTGCCTCGAAAGATCATCCACGACAACGGTCTACAGTTCGCAAGCCAGCCATGCCTTCTATCGATTCTGCAACAAACACCGAATCCAGAATATTGCTTCAACATCATACAATCCGACAGCGAATGGGTTGGCAGAAGCATTCAATAAAACTATAATCAAGCTGCTCAAGAAGTTCGTATCTTCCAACAAATGCGACTGGAATGAGAAGCTTGGAGAATGCTTATGGGCATACCGTACTACAGTTCGGATGGCCACTGGGAACAAACCGTTCTCCTTGGTATACGGGAGTAAGGCGGTTCTCCCACTTGAGACTCAGATCCCCTCGCTCTGCGTCGCCCTCACCTACCGATTGACAACGGATGATAATCACCATCGCCGGTTACAAGAATTGGAGACTTTAGATGAGAAGTGTTTGTTAGCTCAACAACGAATCGAACTGTACCAAGCACGTATCTCGGGGGCTTTCAACAAGAAGGTTAAACTCAGAACATTCCAAGTGGGCGATCTCGTTTTGGCAGTTCGGAGGTCGATGGTTATGACTCATAAAACCGCCGGCAAGTTCCAGCCAAAGTGGAAAGGCCCGTTCATCATCGAGGCTGTATTCTCCAATGGTGCTTACCGCCTCACAAAACAAAACGGAGACTTGCTCACGTTGTCCATCAACGATAAGTTTCTGACGAAATATTATGTCTGAAACGACGTCCTCCAAACCTCCCAGATTGTTGAGTCATGTACCCTCTGGTACCGCTGAACTTACATTCTGACTCCAAATTTCCCAGACTGTTGAGTTATGTACCCTCTGGTACCGCTGAACTTACACTTTGACTCTAAATCTTCCAGATTATTGAGTTATGTACCCGCAGGTACCACTGAACTTACACTCTGGTCACTCCAGATGAATCTATATCGCATCTTTTGGGTAGTAAGTCACGTATGATCATACCTCTGAACTTTTTTCCTAAAAAGAGCACCTCTCTCAAGATCTATTACTCGTACTTTCAGTACATAAAAAGAGTAACAGATCCACAAAATTTCCGAAACAACCACATCGATGTCACCTCTGAGTTGTTTCTCTTTCGCCAAAAAACAAACCGCCCCTCACGTAGAACTTCCACGTCCTCATTACCTCTGAGTTGTTCTATGTATCCTTCATGGAGCCCACTCTTGCCACGTCCTCATTACCTCTGAGTAGGAAGGCTCCATTGAAGAAACCCTCATATTTATCACGTCCTCATTACCTCTGAGTAAGTATGTAGGTTTTCTCTCGACCTATTATCTGTACCCAAAACCGGAGTACACCAAGGATAATAGGCCCACAAATGTCTTCTGTTGACCACAAATATCCTCTGTTGACCACAAATGCTGTACTAAGTTTCCTAGTACATGCGCTTCATTTCTCATCATGCCCCGGGAGCCCAGCTGCTCCATGGCATTCTTTCTCTCGATACCAGGAACTTCTATGGCCATCTTACAGTGGAATTGTTCTGACTATCCCAATCGAGCTTGTTATCCGTACCTAAAACCAAGGTATACCAAGGGTAACAAGTCCACAAACAGTCCCCCAGTGGGGCAAATACCACAACACCACAAACGCAATAAGTAATACAAACGAAGGGTAAAGTAAAACATACTCTTTTATTTGAAAGTCAAAAGTACTACATGTTCTGGGACTACGTCCCTCTCAAAAAAAAGAAAAAAGAAAAAGAGAAGAACATAAACAAAAGAAGAAAAGGCCGACTATGGTTCGGCGATACATAATTCCATGAGACGGTCCCTCAGCAAGACAGTCGACCGCTCAAACCTCTGCTTGGCCCGGCGCTCGGCCTCCTGAGTCAGCCGCTTCGCATCCTCCAGATGCGCATGAGCCTGCCAGCCATCCTCAAGCTTCTTTAGAGCACGCTCTAGGCCAGCAGAAGCTCGGGTGACCTTTTCGGCCTCCTGAATAATCAGCTCTTTATCTACACAGGAAGCTTCAAGCTCAGATTCCAAGAAAGCCAGCTTCCTCTAGAGCTCAAGGATCTGCTCCCTTTTATCAATTATTTCGCGAGAGGCGGCCGCTTCACGAGCCATGCAATTCTCGCTCCGGCGGCTCAGCTGGTCATACTGGAGAGATAGGTCACCGTGGTCCTTCATTATAACCGGCTTAGATGCATCTCGTGTAGCCCTTACCTTCTCCAGGACAGTGGTGAAGAAGTCACACTCTTGATCTATTGCTGCAGATGGATCAACTTGCCGCACCACTTGAAACTAGGCCACGAGCTGATCAGCCTCTAGCAATTTGGGCTCTAGAAGTACAACTATTCCTGTCCCACTAGGGAGGGTTCTAAGAATTTTAATTTGGCCATGGGCGTATTGTCGGGCCAAGGCAAAGGGGGTCCCCCGCTTCACAACAGCTTCGACCCCTCGCTTCAGGTGGCGGTAGAAACTGTCAACCACATCCTGTGACGCTTCATCCAGAACTTTCGTAGAGGATGGCGTCAAAGGAAGTGTAACTAGCAGTGTCAAAGGAGACATGCCAAAACTTGCCACCCCTGCCACCAGAAAAACAAATTCTGAACGAAAAGACGCATGGATAGCAGCTAACTCCTCCTCCGCAGCCCGAAGAACCTGGATACTCGGCAGGATGGAAAGGTCGACCCCCGAAGCCACATGAGCAGAGGAGGACGCAGGGACCATTGCTCCCTGCCCGGCTGTGCCACCATCTGATCTTCCGAACTCGATCCAGCAGGAGGCCCCTCAATATAAGTCGTAAGGGGAGGAGGCACACTTCCTTCCACCGGATCCCATCTGGCAAAGCCTACCCTGACAATGTCTGTCATGGACAGTGAAGGGGCAGGACCTGTATGTCCAAAGCAACCATCAATCAGTCTAACCCGAAGGATGTGATGATAGAGCAAATGGGCCTCCTCACTAGTCAAGATTTGGCTTATCGTATCAGGAGAGGGTTGTGGGGGCCGAGGATCGCTCACAGCCGCCGTAGTTCCCTCACCAGTGACCTCCGAGCCGAATGCAGCTAGTTCCTCCTCCCCAGCCGCCCCAGAATGAGATACAACTAGATCGGCATCACCCGGCTGACATTCAACAGTCTCGAAGACCGGCTCAGCAGGGCCGACATCGCCTCGGGTTGAGACCTAAACAATGGAAGGAACCTCAGCCGTCATCGGAAGAACCCCGACAGAAGCGATCTCGGCACAGATATTATTAATTAAAGTATTTGAAGCCGGATCAACCGCAGAGGCATTAGCCGGCTCCGGTGACTCCGCTTCTTTTGACACCTACAAAAATAAAGAAAAATGATTAGATCATAGTTCAGGAGAAAGAAGAGCTAAAAAAGAAGATGGTTGTAATTCAATTCACCTCCGGAACGGCGTTAACACCCTCGACTCTTTCCTTAATGAGTAGCCTGCGAGACCTAACGTAGCCCATTTCACGGAGTAGGTTATGTCGCCAATAGACTCACGCCTGCCTCGCTTACGTGAAAGGCCAGGCGCAATAGGCGGCTGATCTGCCACCACCTCATCTGGCGCAATAGGCGGCTGATCCGCCACCACCTCTTCTGCAAGAGGAAGAGAGTTATCGGCATCATGCTCGTCATCCGCTTCGTCCGTAGTA
The DNA here is from genome assembly GCA_029216955.1 of Iris pallida. NCBI lineage: Eukaryota > Viridiplantae > Streptophyta > Magnoliopsida > Asparagales > Iridaceae > Iris > Iris pallida. Next base: position 1,751,616 of record JANAVB010012598.1, on the reverse strand, counting down.
GTGGACTCCGAGTCCGGCACAGGAACCGTGTTCGCCCTCTTCTTCCTCGTCTTGGACCCCTTGGGCTTCTCTGCCAAGCCAGTACCCACAATGAAGCTGGTACTCGGGTCAAAACCAACGGGAGGCTTTCTTGCAGTAACATGGTATAGGGCCGCCATATACAAAATCTCTCCTGACGCCTCAGTGTCAGGAACCGAGAAGCTGGTTCGGGTATGAACCGCGTCATAATAATGCCAGGCCCTGATACCGTCGAGGACGCTACCTACAAAGCCCAGGCAAGGATTGGGACTGTCAAAGAATAGCTGGCTATACCCGAACAAGCGGGAGAACCTGCTGGGCAAGTAGGGCTCCAGGTAGACATTGTTGCGGTTACGGTATACAAGGTGCGCTGGACGGATATTATGCAACCAAAGGAGCATCTTCTCAGGCAAGAGGTGAGGAGGTCCGGTACCATCAATATGTACGCCCCTCATTTCTTTATCGGTAAAACAAGGAACAGACACAAGAAAGTCGTATCCATCCACTCTCGCCAGCGCCCTCCGACAGGCTGGCATAGTGCTGCACTCCCAGGGTTGATGGTGATATTGGAAAATGAAAGCATCATCAGCCGTAACGCCGTCTTCTGCTCCAGGCCTCATCAAAGACCGATAGTGCATCAACAGCCACCACATCAAATAATGGTAGGACAGCTCTATACGCTCAAAATCCATCGCCGTGTCACGGGCAATGACCTTGGACGAGAAGGCACGAAGGCCATGGTGTATGCTGCACACCATGGCCGAAAAAGGGTCAGTCTGACCCCAAAGACCAGCTTTACGGCAGGAAGGATAAAGTGGCGGCTGATCTTCTCGAAGGAACCTGCCCCTCCTGAGACCACTCAGTTTCGTAGCCACACCATCAGAAATCCTGCCAGGAGTGCCTTCTGTGACAGCCGCTGAGTACCATGATAAAAATAACTAAAGGAGTCAGTCTGACTCCCAAATGTATCGCCCGTGGCCCTCGATCTCTTGGCAGTCGACGCCAGTTTTTGTACCTCCTCCTGGGTTTGAGGATCTCGGGAAGAAACCCGGCCTGAGGCGTCTAGTGTAAAAAGTTATGAGACCCAGGACGTGGTGTGTGGAATGCTCCCTTCCGAGCTACCATCCTTCTTGATGGACGTCTGGTGACAGGTACTGTGGTAACATAATAATTCCCGGTATACGGCAACAAAGCCCAGGAATTGTCGATCCAAATCCTCGAACTCTTCGTTCGTTGGGGTGTATACTTCAAAGACTTCTTTCCCCCAGGACAGCTTGGAAATAACGTACATCTCGTGGAGAGCAAGTCCCAGCTCCCCTCCAGGCATGAAGAAGGTTCCCGTCCGCTGGTTGTACATCTACAGGAGAGCCATGAACAACGGCTTATTTATGGGTAGACCATGATAGGTGCTCCGAATGGCGTGGTAGAGGCCGATCTCATGCAGGGGAGTCTCATACTTCTGTAAAATCCACATGGTCAAGTTGGCCCACGCAGGGATAGGGTTTATCCAGTTCAGCAGTGCCAACCGGCCGACGGGATAGGACCCCTTCCGAGCAAGCTGGTTCAAGAAGGTGTCAGCTTGAGAGAACATAAAATTGGGACCTGATACATTTATGAAGGTGCCCGGGACCAGTCCCATCACGTACCGACTGACCGATTCCCTACCCGCATACGCTGACCCCAAATTCCTGTTATAATGGATGTTACCCACAATCATCCCTGACTTGGTTGGAGTCAAGGAGTCTACCATCTTTCTGTCCATCGGTAACATGTTGAACCATGACAGAGGAAAATGACGCTCCATCGGAGGGATATGGACCGCCATCCCGTCAAGAGTAAAGTCGCAACTCTCGGATATATCCAGCACTCGGGGGTTCTTCACAGTTAAGGCATCCCCAAAGAGGAACGCTGGTTTCAGGTATTTTCCCTCCAATTGCCTCGAGTTCATCATAGCACAGAGAAAGTAGAAGGGCTGGTTCCTGATAGCATTCAGCCTCTCTGTATGCTCGTATATGTGAAGCTAGTTTGCCACATATTGGACTAAGTGGTCGAATCGTACACCCACAGCAGATTGGGCCGAACCCACCAGGGGTTCTCCCTAGATTGACTGGCAGATTCACTGGATAAAGACAAAATAAACAAGTTAAAAGATGGCTAAACATAGCCAGTTAGTGTTTCTAGGCTTATGCGACCCAGTCCATATGAGCTTATGCAGCTCTGATTTGGTGGGGGTCCCATGCGGCCCATTTCAGATGAGCTTATGCGGATTTATTTAAACACGAGCTTATGCGGCTCTGTTTAGCGTGAGCTTATGCGGTTCTGTTTAAATGAGCTTATGTGGCTCTGTTTGAACATGAGCTTATACGGCACTGATTAGCGTAAGCTTATGCGGCTCTGTTCAGTATAAGCTTATGCGGTTCAAAGAACAGAGGGAGTCTCATGCGGTTCAAAGAATCTCATAGAGCTTCATGCGGCTCAAGAGTTCTTTAGAGCTTCATGCGGCTCAAAAGTCCATGCGGCTCAAAACAGAGGGAGTCTCATACGGTTCAAAGAATCTCGTAGAGCTTCATGCGGCTCAAGAGTTCTTTAGAGCTTCATGCTGTAGAAGCATGGAATTTCAGGACCAGAAATCCTATGCACCAAACACTACATGCGCCAGAGAGCTCGGACAAAGTACTTCACACAGCAAAAACAACAAATATAGACATTGAAAGAGGACTTTTTATTACATATAAAAGTCTATTACATGTCTAGAAAAGGTTGTACAAAGGAGAACTTCTACAAAAAGAAAAGACCCTAAGTCTACAACCAGACACAGCGATCACCATGCGCCCTCAGTCAGGCGCATCCCACCATGCGCCCTCAGCAAAGCGCATCCTTTTCATCAGCTCAGTCATGTGCATCCTCAGTTATGTGCATCCCTTCGGCAGCTCAGTTATGTGCATCCCATCAGCAGCCCAGTTATGTGCCGCTCTTCTAGCTAGGCTCACCGTCGTCTAAATGCTTCGACTAATAAAGCATTTATTGAGCAGAACGAGGGTGGCAATCAACCCTCTAGCTGGAGGAAGAGCTCCCCAAACTGAGGAAGAGAAGAGCACCGCAAGCCGACCTGTGGCCATGGGAGGTTTCGAAAGAGCCTCTAAAGACGAAGGAAGATCGTAATCGAAACCGCGGCTAAAGGAGCAGCTTTCAAACACAACCAGAATGGGCGACATGCATTTTGAAGGAAGAAAGAGCCCCCAAAGCCGCAGTACCGTAATTCCGATCTACGGCTCTTCCCACATGACGAAGACGAGGCTCGCACATTCCTATCTTTGGATGCAACAGGCACCTTCTGCCTGCCTCAGAAGCCCTCAACTCTGACTTTTGGATATAACAGTCACCTTCAAGTGCATCAATAAAGACATTGCGTCGCATCCTCACCCTCGGGAGCATCTCATCAACAGAAGGCATCCGAGTAAACAAGTTCATGTCGGAAGAACGTGAGAGAACGAGAAGCAAACTCTCTCCATGCTACTATTTATAGGCCGGGCAAATCAAACCCATGCGCGAAGTGGATGGCTCTCCGAATTCCGTACAATGAATTTGTATTAAATGGATGAACCGGACGCTTGGAATTCAGCCAAGTCAAAACGGCTATTTAAAGCACTCGAAGATCGTAAGAGTCGCACCATTAAAGACGTGTCACGAAGCGGATGTGCCGGCCAGACCGTGCATCACACAGACGCGCCCTTCAACATCAAGCGCATCACCAAGCGCCTCACAGGGATGCGCCCCCATGCGTCCCCATATGCCTAGTGGAACGCCAACCGATGCGCCCACTCAGCTGTCCATCGAATGTCAAAAATATTAAATGCTGAACTGACAGAGTTGGCAGCACGCCTCCCGAAGTCTGAACAGTTCAGAAGATGAAGCATCGCCGATGTCAGCATCATTATTACTTTCCTCCGGCAGTTACAAGCCACGTGGCCGGCCAACCACTTGCATGCGCCTTCGCGGCCATGCGCCCGAAGCTCTGCATGCGCCTCAAAAGCCATGCGTCTCAGACTTTTCACTGATCCCTAAAGACAGAAGGAAAGTCACCATTAAAGCTCTGCATGCGCCTCAAAAGCCATGCGCCCTAGACTTCTTTCTGACCCCAAAAAATAGGAGTTAAGTCATTACTGAAGCCTCGCATGCGCCTCAAAAGCCATATGCCCCGAATGGTTCGTGACTCCCAAAGGTTACGAGCCAAAGCCTCCTCATGCGCCCAATCCTAGGCACATCCTACCAGATCATTCCCCATCAAATCCGAGATCTCTGAGCCATGGGTCGATGACACGTGTCCTTTGACTCAACTCACCCAAGATCTCAGCAACAGAAAGATCTTCTCCTCTGCTACGTGCCAGCTCACAACAGCAGTATAAAGAATTCAACCCCTCAATCAGGGCGCAGCGTCCATACGCCTCCATCAGCAATCACCACGTGGCGTCCCCGCATCCAGGCGTATCCTACATATGCGCGCATAAGCAGCCAGCCTACAAAGCTATAAATAGAGGGATCATTTCCTTCTCACCTACGAACAAAACGAACGGAAAAACGAACGAACACACCACCAGAGAGGCAGATACAGACACTCAACGTCTTCCTCCTCTCAGCAAGCTCCAGCACCCAGAGCAATCCAGACCTTCAGAGAACCGATAACCGTCGTCAGATCGTCAACGGAGTCAACGCATTACCATTCACTCCATCGGCACAAGGGACCCAGATAAACAAAAGTGTCCTCTTAGGACTACATCTAAGTCCTATATTGTAATACTGTTCTGTTTGTATTGAAATTTGCAATAAAAGAATTTTAATGGCAAACAAGCTGGCGACTCTGTTGGGGACCTCTTTCTCCTCCACCGAGAAAGCTGTATCACAATCCGACGATGTGAAGGTAGGCTCCTCCCACAAGACGCTGGTCGTACGCCTCAATCAACAGGCGTATGAGGAGTTCATTTCTGAAGAAAGTACGAGTCCTTCGAAGCGGCTGTCAAAGTCGAAGAAGACCCGCCGAGTCTGGGTGCGCAAGGTCGACGCCTCGGGCACCACCACCGAAGGAGATGCGCCGATCCAGCCTTTCCTTCATGCTGACGTCCTCAGCAACCAAGATGCGTCCACTGGTATAGCGTATCTCTCGGGGAAACGTGCGGCTGACCATATTCCTCAGCCATCTCCCTCTCAGGCGAGGAAGATACGTCGATGGAGTAGGGACGCAGCCAATGCCCCACACATCACCTCTAATGCGCCACAGAAGGTCTCTGTCTTTGACAGACTCACTTGCTGTAATGGCGAGAAGAACTTGGATTCTGAGTACTACGCACCCTAGTGGACTGGTACGAAGAAATCCAAAGCAGCACGGGCCGTGCGCCCCAAACGTGCTATGCCAGCAGCGAGCCAGAAGCATGCGCTCACAATCATGCGCACTGCTGATGGTAAGCTGTATAAGGTCGACTCAGGTGCTTCTGCGCCAGAAATGAGCCGACCTTCAAATTCTTTGTCTCACTTGGGCGCATCTATTGCGTGCACAACTAAGTCGAGTAAGGCAAATCCAGTGGTCTTGAACTCCCGCGCCTCCTCTGGTTGTGCGTCTAAGGTCCGTTCAAGTCACTTCAAATGTTGTTCCTCCACTACTGATCGGGATGCCTGTTTGGTGTTAGATCAGGGTGCGCAGCATTCACTTGACCACCCCGGCGCTTGGCCTTGCCATGCGTCTGAAGGGGGTACGAAGGTGGCACCCTCCTCCAACGATCTGCGCAACGTGATCACTCACAAGCGCCGATCAGGAGAGTCGACTGACAAGCACGATGTTCCCCTCACAGGGCACACTTGTGCTGTGGTCACCATCAACTGCTGTTGCAAGGCGGTAGTCCCACCATGGCAGTCAGTGTTCTAGCGGCTGCAATCATCGACACCCCTCCGATGTCGCATCGGGAAGAAGGTGTCAACAAAAGAGGAGCCAAGGGTTGCTTCATGCAACGTGATCTCTAACTTCTCGTCAGTCCGAAAGACGACTGACAATTCCTCATCCTCGTCCAAGAGCCAACCGAGGAAAACCAAGGTAAGTGTCTCGTCCTCTGGAGTGTTCGAAGGCACTCGGGGGAGAAAGAAGCTCTTGGAGGAAATTGGGGGTAGTCAGACCCTGGTGGAGCCTCCTTCCTAAGTCGAAACTGTCTTCCAAAGTACAGGTGCGGCCGATATTCTCGAAGTCAACCTTCCGAACATGGCTGGGGGTCATCTAGCCCCTGCCCTTCAAGACGAGGGTGTCCCCCAAAACCTAGCCGGGGGTAGTCTATCCCCCACGGATCTGAGTCTCGGAGACGAAGAAGTCCTTCAAGACGGAACCAAGGGTAATCAGGCCCTTGCGGATGCTCCCGTCGAAAATGTTCTCCAGAACATAGCCAGGGGTGGCCAGGACGAATCTCTAGGAGAGGCAACTCCCCTACAAGAGAGTGAAGCCGAGAGTGAAGCCTCAACCGATCCATCCACTTCCAGCCGTGTCATGACAGTATACATGGCTGGGGGTGATTCCGAGTCTGATGCACCACCACCAGACCTCGTCCAGCACATGGACACATTAGAGGGAGGACTCAAAACCCACTCTGCCTTCATGTAAACACTGACTCAAACAGTATTCGAGATACGGTCAGCTTTGGCAAAGACACCTTCTACCGGTCCCGACCCAGGGGCCAATGGAGAATCAAGTGTACCCCTTTAACGGGTATCCTTGGATACGGATGATGATCAGGGACTGTACGAGTGCTTTGAGTCCAAGACGAGACAAGAGGAGCGCCAAAAGATGGGGATTCCCCAACCTTATCCCCTCGAGTGGAACAAAGTGGTTTATCCTCATAAGTATAAACCACAAACACTGACGCCATACGACAGGAAGGACTCTCCTCGTCGCTATCTGACGTACTTCCAGTCTCAGATGGGACATCTTCCGAAGGAGGATGCGCTACTCACCAGCATATTTGTCGGGGCACTGAAGGGAGTGGCGTATGACTGTACTGCAGCCTCCCCGACAATTCCATATCCTCCTTCGACGACCTGACGTGCCTTTTTCTCGACCGTTTCTACGACGACGGAAAGGACATGACAATGGCGTCCCTTATAGAGATACGCCAGAAGGAGAAGGAAACAGTTCGAGTGTTCATCGAACGCTTCCGACAGGCCTGCTTCAGACTGCCCCCGGGCATGCCAGAACATGCACTCCTCTCCTCCTGCAGCATGAACATGCTGCCTACAGTCAAACTCTGGCTCAACTCTACTCCTCCTCCCGACTGGAGCTCCTTGATCATTGAAGCAGAGCCGCAGAAAAGAAGGCGGCCAATGCTCATCTTCTGGGAGTCAGTTTCCCTGCCTTTGAGGACAAGGGGAAACGGCCTGCAGCCAACAACCCCGAACGAGAGACGAAGGGGAAACATGCATTGACTGTCAATGCCTCAAAAGGTACGTCAGCACCTACACAGAAGCCTCCACTTTTACCAAGACCAAAGGAGGTTTATTCGTTCAACGACGAAGACACCCTGCAACTCTTTGAGATACTTAAGCAGGGTGACAAGATCAAGCTGCCGGACCCGAAGCGTCCCGACGAGGTTAGGAAAGTGGACAACTCGAGGTACTGTCACTACCATCGGTTTGTCGGACACCCAACCAAGGACAGCTATGTCCTCAAGAATTATATCCAGCACATGATCAATGCAAATGTAATCTCCGTCGACTACGAGAAGAAGATCGTGTCAGCCAACGTGGTTTCACTCCAGTTCGGCACCCTGCCACCAACTACAACACAAGATGGCATCGTCCCCATCCCTAAGGCGACAATGGAGGTGGTTAACTTACCACCTACTCGTGACAGCGTGAGTGGACTCATCCCACTTACCACATCTCGGAGAGAGATCCTATGGGTTCACCCTGATCTTGTCTCCGAGGTGACTCAACCGGAGGTACGCCCTCCTCCAAATCCAAAGGCAGGAAGATCAAGTCTTGCCGCAAGGTCTCTTCCTCAGCGGAAGAGGCACTTTCTGTCCAGACGCGTTCACAACCGAACACCCAACCCGACGAAGCTGCCGTCGAGGTGGTGCCTCCTTGCACCATCCCTGCTGTCCAGGAGGAGGGCCCGTCTAAGCCCCCAGCAGCCAAAAAGCAGAAGCAGATAGAAGCCCGCTTCGATAGGCCTCTGTGAAAGGAGAATGCTTCGGGGCTAGCCAAGCCCCACAACTTTGACATACTAGCACAACTGGCCAGTACTCCTGCTCGCCTTTTCTGTTTGAGCTCCTTCGTCTTTCCAAAGACACTCACGAAGCTCTCTGTGAAGCCCTAAAGGATGCTGAGTCCTTCATCAGTCAGGTCAAGCAGCCTAAAGATCTCCCGACTGTATGCACGCACTGCCACTGTGCGGATGAGGTTATCTCCAATATAACCTTCACCCAACAGGACATGCTGCTCATGCACAACCGACACAACAGGCTGCTGTATTATACAGGGTATATCGGTTCAGTCAAGATGAAGCGGATTCAGATCGATCCGGGGTCTTCCCTCAGCATCATCCCGAAGACGCTGCTCTCAATACTGGGGATCCCAATGTACCGGTTGGCGCCTTCTAATACAACTATCAGTGGCTTCAATGCTAGCAAAAGCGATCTACTGGGCAAGCTACGACTAAAGTGCCATATCGGTAACCTCAGAACTGAGGTGCCTTGTTATGTCGTGGACGCCGACGTCAACTACAACCTCCTGTTGGGTCGTCCATTGCTGCATGAGTACATGGTGGTGCCATCCACGCTCCACCAATGTATGAAGTACGTGTCCACCAACAACGTCATCCGGACGGAGTTTGTGGACATCGACCCCTTCAAAGGGATTGAAGCCTACTTCACCGATTCCGACCTGTACAAGTCACCTGACGAGGAGGAAGCCAATGATGCTGACGATGAGGCAAAAACGGCCGCAGAGCCGGACATGGAGCCTGAGGTCACTCCCGACGCTCCTTTGAAGATCCGACTCAAAGGCAAACCGCCTCAGAAGTTGCCCCCCATGAGCATTAAGCTGCCCAGGAAAGCACCAGCTGCTCCTGAAGTTCCCATAAAGATACGGCTCAAGGGAAAGCCGCCTCAAACATCGGCTCACCTTGTGGAAAAACTACAAGGGAAGGCGCCAATCACCGGAGGCACAGTGGAGGCACCTCTGAAGGTGCGTCTTAAAGGCAAGCCGCCGCCATCCAAGCTGCCAGAAAAGGCCCGCATAGTCCTCTCGGACTCCAAGACCAACGCTGTGGTGGACTCTCCCAATCCTACTCTAGTACTCACCGACGAAGAGCTAGGGGAATATATCTCTGCTGATGTAGATGCACCCTCCCTGGACAATGTAATCCCATGGGATAAAATCTCGTATTTCATCAATAATAGAGTGTCTGTTAATTATTCTAGTCTTCCACATTGGAATGCCATGTATACATTAGATAACGCTCTACAGTCGTTGCAAACACAAATAACGACCGTCCATCATATAAATCGAGTAGTCCCGTCCCAAGGGGTCTGTTACATAGTCCCACCATGGAATCGAGACGAAGAATCCATCATCTTCGGCAATGTTGAGTGTCATCAAGACCTCCCGCCACTCGAGCCAGAACCAGATACCGGCAGAATGCAAGTCTATCGGTACACGGACAAGGAAAAGTACCTAATCCAAAAGATGGGTTACGACCTAAAAATCAACAAAGGCCTGAATTACGGCAAGGGTCGACGTCTCCCTCTCCGACTTCCAATACCTAAAGGAAAGCCGCAGGACTACTACAATAGAACTCGACAGGGGGTAGGCTATGTCACGCCACCGTCAACTCCTGAGAGTTCAGACGCGGAAGAGGTAGAACATTCTCACTCGTCCGAAGCATCAACCTGGGATTCCGATACCAGCATCGGATCAGTCTTCAAGAAAGTGCTGTCAGCCAACATGACATCAGCACAACCTCAAAAAGATGAAGGCAAAACGCCAGAATTCTTTGAAGAAGAACCTTGGGCTCAATGCCTGGGAGAACAGTGGGAGTCTCGTTTTGAAGACAAGGTCGAGCAGATCGACCTTAGGAATAGATCTTCTTCCAAACCCATCTTCGTCAGCAAAAGCTTAAAAGGAGAAGACCGAGAATCTTTAATCCAGCTGGCTAAAGAGTATATCGACGTCTTCGCCTGGAGTTACGAAGATATGCCGGGACTTGACCCCCAGATCGCGATGCATAGGCTGAACATCTTACCTGATGCCAAGCCTATCAAACAACAACAGCGACGCTTCTGTCCGGATATCATGAACGCCATTGATCAGGAGGTGGACAAGCTCTTGACCAGCGGCTTCATCCGTGAAGAACAACACCCAGATTGGGTAGCCAACGTCATCCCTGTCACCAAGAAGAATGGAAAAATACGAGTTTGTATCGACTTCAGGGATCTCAACTCTGCTTACCCTAAGGATGAATTCCCACTTCCAATCACCGACGTGATGATAGACAACACATATGGCTTCGAATGCATGTCTTTCATGGACGAATATTCAGGCTACAACCAGATCAAGATATTCTCCGATGACGTAAAACACACGTCGTTCAGGACTCCGAAGGGTGTTTTCTGCTACACAGTGATGTCCTTCGGCTTGAAGAACGCTGGTGCGACATACCAACGAGCTATGAGCACCATTTTCTGTCAGCATCTTCGCAAGACAGTCGAATGCTATGTTGACGACATCGCAGTCAAGAGCCGTCTCAAAGAAGATCATCTGTAAGACCTTAAGACAGTCTTTGATCTCGTGCGGGCGCATCCCCTCAAGATGAACCCCGTTAAATCCTTTCTGGAGGTTTCTAGCGAAAAGTTCCTAGGTTTCATTATCACGGCGAAAGGCATTTATGTCAATCCCGAGAAGACCAAAGCCATCCTCGACATGGACCCTCCGAAGAACCTTCGAGAACTTCGAGGCCTGCAGGGGCGTCTGGCATATATCCGGAGGTTCATAGCAAACCTTTTCGGAAAATGTCAACCCTTCACTCAACTCATGAAGAAGGGAGTCTCTTACGTCTGGACAGAGGAATGCCAAAAGGCTTTCGACGACATCAAGGCTTATCTGACGAGCCCGCCAGTCCGGGTAGCACCAGTCGCCGGAAAACCATTTCTCTTCTACGTCCGTGCCATGGATCATTCCCTCGGCGCTCTGCTAGCTCAGAACAGTGATACAGGCTATGAGCAAGCAATCTACTACCTTAGTCGAACTCTGATGGGGGCCGAACACCGGTACAACCTCGTTGAAAAGGAGTGCTTGGCTTTGGTATTTGCCATTCAAAAGACTCGCCATTATGTCTCGGGGCAGACAATTCATGTCATTTCTCGAGTCAATCCGCTCATAGTGCTCATGACGAAGCTAGGATCATTAAACTCCCGGCTTGCCACATGGGCGATCTTGCTAACGCCATACAATATGGTGTTTGTCCCACAAAAAGCTATTAAGGGTCAAGCTCTGGCCGACTTTTTAGCTGCACACCCCATCCCATAGTCCTCAAAACTCTACGAAGACATCCCGGATGAGGTCCAAGAATCAAACGTCAACGAAGAAGGCTCCGTCCGGCGGATGTTTTTCGATGGTGCTTCAAGAACAGGCTCCAAAGGCCAAATCATCGCTGGAGTGGGGGTGGTATTAGTCTTCCCCGATCAGCTGGTCATCCAGCGGGCTTACTCCCTTTCAAAGTCGTGCTCCAACAATGTTGCTGAGTACAATGCGCTCATTATGGGACTCCAGCTGGCGCAACAGCTGGGGTGAATCGTTTGGAAGCCTACGGCGACTCGAAACTCGTCGTTAACCAGGTCAGAGGGCAATACGAGGTTCGCCATGAAGATCTGATCCCCTACCATGAAGTTGCATTGAACATCATTTCAACCTTCACCGGGTTCTTCATCGAACACGTACCTCGTCTATAAAATCTGGAGGCTGATGCTCTGGCTGGCCTCGCAGCCTCCTTGGCAGCACCCCTCGGGACTCAACACTACGTCACAGTGGTGGGTCGTGACTTGGTCTGTCCCAAAAACAACCTGTGCTCACGAGTAGCCCATGCTATGTCAACCAGTGCCAGTGTTAATGTCCGAGACTGGAGATTCCCGTTCATCGACTTCGCTGTCTACAGAATTCTCCCAGAGGACCCGAAAGAAGCCGTCTCAGTCAGGAGGCGCTACCTTCGATTCTACTATGATACGGCTACTAAAATGCTGTATCGACGCTCCTACGATGGACTTCTCCTTCGATGTTTGTCCAACAAAGAAGCAGCCGAAGCCCTTCGAGAAGCTCACGATGGAACCTGCGGGGCCCATCAACCTGGCCCAAAGTTGCAGGACCAACTGCGACGCATGGGCTACTACTGGCCAACCATGGCCGCCGACGCTGTCGACTATGCTAAGAAGTGCCATGCGTGCCAGCTTCATGTGGACTTCATCCATACACCGTCAGAACCACTACATCCTACAGTCGCCTCCTGGCCATTCGAAGCTTGGGGCATGGACATTGTAGGACCGATCACCCCTCCTTCATCGAGAGGATACCGCTTTATCCTAGCCATCACCGACTACTTCTCCAAATGGGCAGAAGCAGTTCCACTAGCGGAAGTGAAGAGATCTAGGGTGATCAGCTTCATCAAGCACCACGTCATCTACCGATTCGGAGTACCCCGAAGGATCATCCACGATAATGGTCCTCAGTTCATCAGCCATGTTTTCAACAGATTATGTGACAAGAATTGTATTTAAAATGTGGCATCGACCGCCTACAATCCGGCAGCAAACGGATTGGCCGAGGCGTTCAACAAGACTATCGTCAGGCTACTCAAAAAGGTCGTGTCATCCAACAAACGCGACTGGGACGAAAAGCTCGGCGAATGCCTTTGGGCCTACCGCACAACGGTACGGACCCCGACGGGCAACACACCATTCTCCCTGGTCTACAGGAGCGAAGCGGTACTACCTCTCGAGATCCAGATACCCTCTCTCCGCGTAGCAATCACAAACTAACTCACAGAAGAGGACAATCAATGTCGTCGTCTGCGGGAACTGGAGGCACTTGATGAAAAGCGTCTCCTAGCTCAACAACGCATCGAACTCTACCAAGCCCGTATATCACAAGCTTTCAACAAAAAGGTCAAGCAGAGGACTTTTCAAGTAGGCGACCTGGTTCTGGCAGTCAGGAGGCCGATGGTGTTGACTCACAAAACACCAGAAAAGTTCGAGCCCAAGTGGGAAGGACCTTTCATCATCGAGGCGGTATACTCAAACGGTACTTACCGCCTCGCCAAACCCAATGGGGACTTGTTCATGATGCCCATCAACGGCAAGTTCTTGAAGAAGTACTACTCTTGACATCTTTCAGACATGTGCTTCCACCAGGGGATCTGTGGACCCAATCATCAGGGCTCACAGATAATTCCCTTCCAAAATCATACGCTTCCGGAACCCATCTGTTCCGTAGCATCCTCCAGTAGAAGGACAACCACGTCCACATCACCTCTGAGTTGTCCTCCTCCTACATCCTATAAAGTAGAATCTTACATTCCATAAGACTATGCTACCCATCATGTTTACCACGTCCACATTACCTCTGAGTAAACATCCCGTACAGACAACCCCTGCGTTGCCGTACATTAATCGCAGAACTTCCACGTCCACATTAACTCTGAGTAGTTCCGCGTATCCTCCAGAGTCACTCCTACCACGTCTATAACACCTCTGAGTAGGAAGATTCTATCATTTTGAATCCTATATTTGCCATGTCCATATTACCTCTGAGCAAACATATTGATTCTCTCAAACTTATTATCTGTACCTAAAAGCCAAGGTGCGTAAAAGATAATAGGTCCACACAAACCATCAAGTTCATGACAGCAAAAATGAACACATCACAGAAAATTGTGTATTTCTTTATTTCTAAAAAAAAGAGTAAAGGACTACACCATCCCCAGTAAGAGTTGCAAGTACATAAAAAGAAGAGACTACAATCCCTAAACATCCCCAGGAATGGTTTAAAGCTCTTCAATCCGATGCCTCAAGTCTGCGCCCTAGTCTCCACATCGCCAAGACTCGACGTTCAGCTTCTTGACGCATCGCTTCAATAGCCTCAGGAGAAGTGTTATTCTCATGCTTCTTATCCAACTGCTGTCGCTGCTGAGCCAAAGTAAGAGCCCGGTGGATGAAAGCTGCCTCCTCCTTCTTGAATGCTACGTGTTCAACCTGGACACGTTCGGCATCTAATAGGAGTCGGGCCCGTTGGTCCTCAAGGCGGCGGATCTGGGCATCAATCTCCGCGATACTAGTGTCCAATACAGCTCGTGCCTCCATCGTCTCCCGCGTAGACTGAGACAACCACTCCACTGCAGCTTCAGTCTCAGCCACTTCGCGTTCTCAGACACTCACGGTGGCCTGGTAAGAAGACTCAGTCTCGGCAATCAGCTTCTCTTTCTCAGCATCTATCAGGACTGAGAGGTCATTTCGCTGGATTCGCTGTAATTCAGAAAGCCGCTGGTCCAACTCAACTACGGAGGCTTCTAGAATGTCGGCCATATGATCATGGCGCTGATGAAGACGGATCAGGTTGATATGAGGCATCGCCAGAGTTCTTGCCATCGCAAAACTCCCATTAGCGTCCATCACGGTCGATACACCCCTTTGCAGCATTTTATACACTGCCTCGATGATGAATTTTACATATTCATCTGCATCTGCCAGCACCTGCGGCGTCATAGTAGGAGTTGGAGGTGCTACTTTAGCAGACGGACCGCAAGAAGGCCCGCCTTCCTCAATCCGTGAGGCTGGACCCTCGGTATCGACAGGCTCTTCATCAACAGGGGCTTGACTACTAGCCCGATGAGCCAACGGAACAGAAGAAGTCGGGACAGGCGTCGAGATAGTACCCCAAGTCGAAGGAGCAACAGAGGGTTCCATCAAACCCTTACCCTTCCCAAACTCGGAAGAACCCCCGACGTCAGTGGCCACCTCATCAGTCCCTAACGTGCTATCAGCAGCCAGTACCTCCCCTGGCAGAACGGGGAGATCAACACTTGCCTCCTGACTCGCCCCTGAAGTCAGGACTGCCAGACGAGTCTCCTCATCAAATCCCTCTACAGGGACAAGATCTGACGCTACCTCCTGATCGATAGCCACCTTAGCTTCTGCTGCTGAGTCTGGGGTAGGGCTCGGCAATGATGCAGCCGACCTCCCCTCATCATGACAAGGAGGGAAATCAACCCTCTCCTCTGTTCCCACCACATCTGTTGCCCCCGCAACAGACTCTTACAACTCTGGAGCGACGTCATCCGAAGACGACGAACTCCACTCCACTTCATCATCAGGAAGCCCCGCGTCCGCTGGACCCTCAACGTCCAAGGCCTCCACGGCAGCTGGCACCATCCCGGAAGTTGCTGCAACCTCCGTATCTCTTTTAACAAAGTTTGGAGATACTAAAACCTCTGCAGGAACAACATCTTCAGGATTCTCCTTCATTGGAGACATTACCATCGGAGGAATGCGCTCGTCAGAAGAGCTTGCCACCTCCTTCGGTTTACTGATATCCGATTTCGAAACACGGGTCTTCTTCTTTGATGATCCCTACGAGAAGAAAAGCACAAGTTACCAAAATGACAAGATAAGCCAAAATTATGGAGGACTCTTTACCTCAGCAAGAGCTGATTCCACTGGCGTTACAGATGGCATTCCCGTAGCCTTTGGAGTCGTGGTTTTTCTCAGCCTTTTTGGTACAGACGAACCGGCTTCTGCGTCGGCCCGTCTCTTCCCAACAGAAGGATCTCTCACTGATGCTGCAGCAGCAGCCCGATATCCCGCCAATTCTGGTGGACGATATGACCGAGCCGCTATCAACATATTCGCCATAGCCTCTAGCTGAGTTCTAATGATGAAACTAGTTTCCCTATCATAACCAGAAGACACAGTATTCATGGCGCAATACAGCTTAGCTGCCCAATACAGGATCTGTGGCCGAGGGTTGCGAACGGGCATAGTAAACTGAACACCTGTGCACCCGGCATTATAATATTGTCAGCCCCGGGCTCCATCCAGCAAACTCTCGATAAACCCCAGACTGTTACTGGGTTTTCGTAACATTGGCTGGGTATAGCCAAACTGGCGAGCGAACCGGCTGGGCAGATATGGCTCAAGATAACACCTATTTTGGTTCCGATAGACCAAGTGAGAAGGCCGAATACTTTACAACCAACAAAAACCCCATTTCGGCAGAGTAATTGCATCTTCACCTGAGTCATCTAAATCTTGGTTAGCCTCAAAATCTTTAAAGATAGGGCCGACCTTGACAATCTCCCACCCCTGAAGGTAGGATAAAACTCTCCTGCAAACAGGGACGCCAGTGTGTAACCACTTTCTCTTGTAGAAGCGGCAGATAAAGGCATCACCTTCAATATGATCCTCCTCCGGACCTGGACTCATCACGTTCGGATGATGCAGAATCAACTACCCCATAAGATAATAGAATGGTAGTTCGGCCCGGGGGAAATTATCGTTTCTACCTCTCCCATGGATCACATCATCAGCAAAGGTCCTCAAACCCCGCAACAAGTTACACACCATCGCAGGGAGGAGAGCCAGAGGACGACCAAAGACCAATTTCATGGCGGGCAAAATAAGGTTCCGGTGTACCCTCTCCACAGCACCAGATCCGCCCGTAAACACACAATCCCGGAGCCATATCATCAAGTATGCCGTTAACACCGCCTTAGATGACATCCGGTGCGCACAGTGCCAGAAGCAGCTTTACGCATTCTCGCCACTCTCATTTAAACGGGGGGCCCTCTCATCTAGTTGGCTCATCTCGGAAGTTACTTCCGCGGGTTTCAGCCCTTGTGGAGTCGTAAATCGGATCCTCGAGGAATCTGCCAGATCCTGCTTGAAGACGTAATCCCTCCAAGCAGTCACATGAGGCTGAGTCCTGCCTTTGTCCTTCCGTTGCATCAGATAATGATGGCTCGCCACCTCTTTGAGAATAGCCATCATCTCTGGGTCCTTATTTTCCAGAACAAGGATATCTTCATTCGATGGGAAATATTCCTCGTACGGTTCTGAGCCCCAAGGAAGCTTGGACACTTCGTACATCTCATGGAGCGGCAACCCCAACTCCCCCACCGGAGTAAAGAAGGTGCCAGTCTGGGCATTGAACAATTCTAAGAGTGCAAGGAACATAGGCTTATTGAGATCCACACCAGCCTGTGTGGCACGGATAGCGGCCGTCAGCCCAATCTCCTTAAGCTCAGCCTTGAACTTCGAGAGCACCCAAATGGTCAACTCGCCCTACTTCGGCATGTGGAGACACCAACCTTCAACCCTAAAGCCACCTTTCGGATACGTGACCCTCGATGTCAGCATCCGATTTGCAAAGGTTGAGGCACTGAAGGCAAAAGTGTCACTAGGGACTTCACTGTAGAGGCTCCCAGGATGCAAAGTTCGGCAACTAAACGAGGGACCGGCTCACGAAGCAGCCAAGGTATCCCTCTGATTCGAGGTAGCATCAATTGAAAGAGTACCTCCCAAGGCCCCTCCTTGAGAAGGAGTAAGCTCCCAGGGCATCCTTCTCTTGGAAGCTAAACGGTAGAAGGCCGTTAGCGGCAACTGGCGGTCAAGTTGTCGTATATACAGAACCATGCCTTTTGCAGAGAAAAACCAGTCTTCTTTGATCTTCAGTACCTTCGCCTCGGAAGAGATCAGTCGGTCACCGAACAAAAATGCAGGTTTTAAGAAAGTCACATCCTCGGATTCAGCAGATTTCAGTTTACCACTCTCCGTCATACTCTGGAGGAAAATCGGTAACTGATTCTGGATCTGCAGCATTCTCTCAGGAGGCTGATTCTGTAAGATAGCATCCTTCGCAGGGTTGATAACCGCCTCGTCAAAATCAACTCCCATTTGACAAAGAGAAGCATCCAGAAGGACTTCATTCAGCAAAGGGATTGTCATCAACACTGACAGAACAAAAACAAAAGTCAGGCAAAAAGGTGTAAGGGGACAAAGTGTGTCAAGCAACCTGGCGCATCATCAGGGTATAAACCCATGCGCATCAGCAGTGAGGCTTCGGTGCATCATCAGGGAGTAAACCCATGCGCGTCAGCAGTGAGGCTTCGGCGTACCATCAGGGCGTAAACCCATGTGCGTCAGCAGTTAAACCTCGATGCGTAAAAAGGGCCTAAACCCATGCACGTCGGCGGGATAAAACCTCGACGCATCATCAGGACAGAAGTCCATGTGCGTCGGCAGCAGAAGAGTTAGGGCACGCCGTATAACCCAAAGCTCGTCTGAACGAAAAAAGCAGTGGAAGAGACAACACCCACCCGTCACTGCGGGTCGAACGTCGGCCGGAGTCACAATGGTGACAGGAGCATCCTCTTCGGCAAACTCCGCCGGCTCCTTTCCCTTGCCAGCACCGCCGCGAAGAGTCTTGGAAGCCATTCCTTGAGAGAAAAAAGCTAGAGTTTTTGTGAAGAAGAACTCTAAAAAGCAAAGGCAAAGAGAGGAAGAACTCTCTCTCTCTCTCCATCTCACGCCTATTTATAGGCATGGTTGCACGCGTGAACCGATGAAGTGTGACCTCAGCCGTCGCCTCGGGTTCTGTGAAGAGATAACCGCAAATAAAACCAAAAAGATCATCATTAATCTTTCTTGGTTATCGAGGCGTTATCATTTGCATTAACTGAGCGGAGCATGCGCCCCGGCACTGATGCGCAGTCATGTGCCCCAACCACCATGCTTCTTATTCAAAGTATTCCAAAACTTGTCCAAAAGTTTTGAAAACTTTGAAGGGGGTCTTGTAGAAGCATGGAATTTCAGGACCAGAAATCCTATGCGCCAAACACTACATACGCCAGAGAGCTCGGACAAAGTACTTCACACAGCAAAAACAACAAATATAGATATTGAAAGAGGACATTTTATTACATATAAAAGTCTATTACATGTCTAGAAAAGGTTGTACAAAGGAGAACTTCTACAAAAGAAAAGTCCCTAAGTCTACAGCCAGACACAGCGATCACCATGCGCCCTCAGTCAGGCGCATCCCACCATGCGCCCTCAGCAAAGCGCATCCTTTTCAGCAGCTCAGTCATGTGCATCCTCCGTTATGTGCATCCCTTCGGCAGCTCAGTTATGTGCATTCCTTCAGCAGCCCAGTTATGTGTCGCTCTTCCAGCCAGGCTTACCGCCGTCTAAAGGATTCGACTAATGAAGCATTTATTGAGCAGAACGAAGGTGGCAATCAACCCTCTAGCTGGACGAAGAGCTCCCCAAATCGAGGAAGAGAAGAGCACCGTAAGCCGACCTGTGGCCAGGGGAGGTTTCGAAAGAGCCTCCAAAGACGAAGGAAGACCGTAATCGAAACCGTGGCTAAAGGAGCAGCTTTCAAACACAACCAGAATGGGCAACACCTATTTTGAAGGAAGAAAGAGCCCCCAAAGCTGCAGCACCGTAATTCCGATCTACGGCTCTTCCCACATGATGGAGACAAGGCTCCCGCATCCCTATCTTTGGATGCAACATGCACCTTCTGTCTGCCTCAGAAGCCCTCGACTCTGACTTTTGGATGTAACAGTCACCTTCAAGTGCATCAATGAAGACATTGCGTCGTATCTTCACCCTCGGGAGCATCTCATCAACAGAATGCATCCGAGTAAACAAGTTCATGTCGGAAGAATGTGAGAGAACGAGAAGCAAACTCTCTCCATGCCACTATTTATAGGTCAGGCA
Source organism: Iris pallida (assembly GCA_029216955.1). Taxonomy (NCBI): domain Eukaryota; kingdom Viridiplantae; phylum Streptophyta; class Magnoliopsida; order Asparagales; family Iridaceae; genus Iris; species Iris pallida. The sequence continues at coordinate 1,731,802 of JANAVB010012598.1, read as the reverse complement.
AATCAAACCCATGCGCCAAGTGGATGGCTCTACGAATTCTGTGCAATGAATTTGCATTAAATGGATGAACCGGACGCTTTGAATTCAGCCAAGTCAAAACGGCTATTTAAAGCACTCGAAAATCGTAACAGTCGCACCATTAAAGACGTGTCACGAAGCGGATGCGCCGGCCAGACCGCGTATCACACAGACGCGCCCTTCAACATCAAGCGCATCACCAAGCGCCTCACAGGGATGCGCCCCCATGCGTCCCCATACGCCTAGTGGAACGCCAACCGATGCGCCCATTCAGCTGTCCATCGAATGTCAAAAATATTAAATGCTGAACTGACAGAGTTGGCAGCACGCCTCCCGAAGTCTGACCAGTTCAGAAGACGAAGCGTCGCCGACGTCAGTATCATTATTACTTTCCTCCGGCGGTTACAAGCCACATGGCCGCCCAACCACTTGCATGCGCCTCCGCGGCCATGCGCCCGAAGCTCTGCATGCGCCTCAAAAGCCATGCGTCTCAGACTTTTCTCTGATCCCTAAAGACAGAAAGAAAGTCACTATTAAAGCTCTGCATGCGCCTCAAAAACCATGCGCCCCAGACTTCTTTTTGACCCTGAAAGATAGGAGTTAAGTCATTAATGAAGCCTCGCATGCGCCTCAAAAGCCATACGCCCCGAATGGTTCGTGACTTCCAAAGGTTACGAGCCAAAGCCTCCTTATGCGCCCAATCCTAGGCGCATCCTACCAGATCATTTCCCATCAAATCCGAGATCTCTAAGCCATGGGTCGATGACACGTGTCCTTTGACTCAACTCACCCAAGATCTCAGCAACAGAAAGATCTTCTCCTCTGCTACGTGCCAGCTCACAACAGCTGTATGAAGAATTCAACCCCTTAATCAGGGCGCAGCGTCCATACGCCTTCATCAGCAATCACCATGTGGCGTTCCCGCGTCCAGGCGTATCCTATATATGCGCGCATAAGCAGCCAGCCTGCAAAGCTATAAATAGAGGGATCATTTCCTTCTCACCTACGAACAAAACGAACGAAAAAACGAACGAACACACCACCAGAGAGGCAGATACAGACACTCAACGTCTTCCTCCTCTCAACAAGCTCTAGCATCCAGAGCAATCCAGACCTTCAGAGAACCGATAACCGTCGTCAGATCGTCAACGGAGTCAACGTATTACCACTCACTCCATCGGCACAAGGGACCCAGATAAACAAAAGTGTACTCCTAGGACTACATCTAAGTCCTATATTATAACACTGTTCTGTTTGTATTGAAATTTGCAATTAAAGAATTTTAATGGCAAACACATGCGGCTCAAAAGTCCTTCAGAGCTTCATGCGGCTCAGAAATCCCCAATAGCTCCATACGGCTCGGGTAAAGGCAACGTGGCCCTATGCGGTTCGCCTCTACAGCTGGCCATCAAGCAGCGGCCTCATTTAATGCTATGACGTAACACGACAACTCTGACATAAAGGAGAATTGACTGCTCTGACATAAAGCTGTAATGATGACTCTGACATAATGGCGCGTTCCTAGGGAAACGAAGGAAATCTTTATAGCTGGCACGATCCACCAATTCGAAGCTTACTATGTGGCTACCTACTTTAATGCGGCTGCCACTCTCATGCGGCTGCCACCCCAATGCGGATGCCACACTCATGCGGCTGTCACCCTCATGCGGTTGCCATCTCCATGCAGCTGACCACCTTTATGCGGCTGCCACCCTCATGCGGCTGCCATCTCCATACGGCTGCCACCCTCATACGGCTGCCACCTTCATGCGGCTGCCACCTTCATGCGGCTGCTACCTTCATGCGGTTCAGTTGTAAGGACTTTCATGCGGCTCGGTTAAAGGCCACACTCATGCAGCTCAACGCGGCTCACAGTAGTTGGGATACGTGGCAGGAGTTGATCAAATCCCAATAATCCAGATTTTTGGCAATCAACATAACAGGCAGTTGGGACACGTGGCAGGAGATTGACCAAGATTTATTCACTCAGATTTACTGATATCAACAAATCATCACGATACAAATTTGTTGCAATCAACATTAACTGCCCATACAGATTTGTTGTAATCAACATTAACTGCCTATACAGATTTGGTGCAATCAACATTAACTACCCAGATTTGTTAGAATCAATATTCATGGCCCAGATTAATTTCCAACAAACAAGATCAAGGCAAATCGTAACCAATCCCTAACCGCCCACTTTTCAAGGAGCAATCATTGCAAACCCTACTTATCACACCCCACTCCTATAAATAGCAATGTGCCATTCCCTTGCAAGCAGAGAGATAGAGACACGCATAGAGAGAGCGGCGACGCACAGAAGAATCTTTCTACACATCCCGAGAGCATTTTTTCATCAGAGCCAAGGCTACGTCTGATCGTCCAAGGAGTAAGGCAGAGTTGATAGCACTCTCCCGAGCCTCTACCGTCACCCCCCAGAAAAACTAAACAAATGTACTTAGATTGCTGTACCTATGTTTTCATCCCTAGGCTTTCTTTGTACGAGCGAGTTTGTGTTGTGAAGTAAAAGTCCAGTCCTCCCATAAAACTGTTCTGTTATTTTATAATAAATGGCAAACACTACTCAGTTATATATATTACTCAACTACGATGAGGATGAAGTGGAGAAGCTCGAGGGATAAGTAACTAATACGTCAACATTTACATCATCTATGCATGTAATAGTATCCAATATTATTATTACATAATTTGCCGATGTGTTGTTATTTTCAAAAATGATGAAGTGAGGTTGAGTAGGTACATAACATATGAAGAACTAGAACAGGAAATAAGACGTCATTTTCCTTAATGGTTGAGTGCATATGTAAGAAGCTCGGTAATTACTTTTTGTATATGTATTTTATACAGTAACTAACGGAACGCTGAATTTAATTTTTTATCTTGTAGTATTTAGGTCGATCGTCCAGATGCAACACTTGAGAATGAATCTATTGGAACTCTAGCTAAAGGGATAATTTATTTCGTCAAAATTTGGCCAAGCTATTGTATGAATGGGTTCAGGTTCAAGTCAACAAATACTCCGATCAGAGAACTTTTCGGATCTTGATTCGATAAAAAATAGTTATTTATGCATCAGATCTACCAACTACAAAGATGTCAATCCAGGCAATGATTTCTATGGCATCTTACGGAAGATTGTGGAGTTGACTTATAACAATGGCATAGAGCGGGCTAAGATCGTGTTGTTCAAATATGATTGGCTCGATTCGATCCAAGATCAAAGTTGGAAAATTGACAGGCATGGTATTGTGGATATTAACTATTGACGTCGATATCAAGGATACGAACCATTTGTCCTAGCAAGTCAGTCTCAACTTGTTTACTTCACTACCTATCATAGACGGGGAACAACTAGGTTGGACTGATGGGCAGTATGCAAGACTAAAGCTAGAAATACCTATGATGTTGACAAAATAGCTTATCAGTGTTGACCCAAATCACAGTCAACCAAATATTGATAAATTTGAAAATATGATACTTGTCATAATTCAATATGACACATCAAGACAGAACTCAATGCAAGACGGACGTCGGCTCTCTCCTACAGCGTACTCAATTTTTGAGTCTGTATTTTTACATTTATTGAGTCTAGCTAAATATAAACTGAGTAGCACTAAGTATTCTGGGCCTATACCTTATCTTCAAACAAAAGCAAAAGCTCCACCAAACCAAACTAGTCCACAAAAGCCTATTTATGCAATTATGTCCTATAGAGACACAGTTCGGGCCAAACTTTGCCTCCACACAGAGTTCAGGCCGAACTCTGTCCCCTAAATTACAGGACCCTAATTTTTAGGGTTTGTTGTATGCTAATTGTCCAACGACAAAAAATTTGAATTCTTGACACAGAATTCTGGTCGAATTCTGCCTATCCCAACTAGTATAAATAGGCCTTGAATTCTCTCATTTTTATTCATCTAATTATCTTCTCTTCTCTTCTCTATAAGCCTCATACAAGCCTTAAACTTCTCATCTACTAGCCACAAGCTTCCTAAGCCTCAAAGTGTTCAGTGCTATTCAGTTAGAATTTTGTGCAAGAGTCAAGAAAGTTGCTTAAAAAATTCCAAGCGTCGCCACAACGATCTTTGTAAAAAGTTGACGTGCTCTTCTGAAGAAACGACACGGGGTGTAACTACTATTTCACAAGTAGTAGATTTAATCCTGAGCTAGAGTTCTCAGGCATGGACTAGTCCTCCACGACGGAAACCAGGTTAAAAACGACTGTGTTTGCGTATGCTCTCTTGATCTTTTTATTTTCGCATTTACTACTCTGATTATTTACTGTTGGTGAAAAGAGTTTAATTATTATTTGGCTATTATTGTTTCAAACTCTATTCACCCCCCTCTAGAGTTGCCTACCTGTTCTTCAATTGATATCAGAGCTCTGTTCTCTTAACAAGGACTAACATCCTAGAGCTGATCCATGGCAACCACACAACCTATGTTTTCCAACCATGGTGAAGGACAGTCCACTCATAGGCCTCTCCTATTTGATGGAACCAACTACACCTATTGGAAAACTAGGATGAGTTTCTATCTCAAGTCTCTAGACTTTGACCTGTGGACCATTATCATCGATGGTTACGAAAAGCCTATCAGAATAGTTGTCGATGGAGATCTCATCAAGAAACCCAACGACAAATATTCTGACGAGGAAAAGAAACAGGCGAGTCTGGATGCTAGAGCTATTAATGCTCTTTTATGTGCAATATACAGGAATGCATTTAACAGGGTCTCGACATGCACCACCTCGTACGAAGTATGGAAGCTTCTAGAAGTGACGCATGAAGGAACCACTCAAGTCAAAGAATCTAAAATTAGTCGTCTTACTAAAGAATACGAGACGTTCAAGATGAAGCCGAATGAGATGATCACCCAAATATTCACAAGGTTCCTTGACGTCATCAACCCTCTGTCATCTCTTGGAAAATAATATACAAATCTTGAGAAGATTTACAAGTTACTTAGGGGGCTACCGAAGATCTGGAACCCTAAGGTAACAGCTATTATAAAAGGCAATGATCTCACGAAAATGTCTATGGAAACTTTGATGGAAAAGCTGATGACCCACGAGCTCGACATCAAAGACTTCGACGAACCTGCTCCAAAGGCAAAAGAGATTGCCCTAAAAGCTCATCGTCGAAGGGCTGATCCTGAAGAGACTGACGACGACAATTCTGAAGGTGATGATCAAGCTCTTCTAGTCCGCAACTTTAAGAAGTTTCTTCGTTTCAATTGAAGAAAAAGGAACAACAAGAAGACGACGAGGAAGAACCAACATGCTGCGACCGCAAAAAGACTGGACGCGTTCGAAAGGACTGTCCCATCGCAAAGAAAGGCAACATATATGAGAAGCCCTACAAGAAGCCTTCTTCAAGAAAGTATGCCAACACTAGTATTTTGCACGAAAGTAAAGCAAGTGATTCTGAGGAAGAAAATGACTCTCCTCAAGACACCGCAAATGTCTGCCTAATGGCAACATCCGAGAAGGTAACAAGCGAAACTCTCGATGGCTTTATATTTGATGAACTTGGCGATGTGTTTAATGATTTACTAAATAACCACAAGAAAGTCATTAGTAAATATAAGCATGCCAAGGAGAAAATCAAAGGCTATGAAATAGAGATTCAAAATATTTCTTCTTTACTTGATAATGTTAGAGACACTCCACCCACGGAAGTCACTAATGAGATGTCCAAGCTTAAGTTAAGCTACATGATGCCGAAGCACTTATTGAAAAGAAAACACGTGAGATCTTAGCACTCAACAAAGAGCTTGCTGAAGAAAAGAATAAACACAATGTCTCTATTGCTAAGATTGATGGTCTAAATGCTAAGTGTAATGAACTGAATGCTGGCCCTAAGAAATTAGTGATTAGATTGGGGAAACAGGTTGCTCAACCTCAAACCCAATCACACAGTCACAAAACACACACAAAACATAAGACCACTCATATCAGTAAAACATGTCACCCCCATGCAGCACGTAACCATGCTTATATGTACACGTACTCCCATACAGTACGTAAACCACATGTACATAGACATTATTCTCAATCTACTCATAACTATTATCCTACTACTATACATAGTCACTATCTTGCTAACTATCACCATGCTGCACATAGACATAACTATCATCATGCTGCTACATATAGTCACTATCCTGTTGTTCCATACAAATATCACCATACTGCATATAGACATCACTATCAACCTGATTCTAACACAAATAGGAATGTTACTTGCACATACTGTGGATTACATGGTCATATCTCACCATATTATAGAATTAGGAAATTAGTTGATATTAATCTATATGTATAGGTACTGAAGACTAACATTTTAGGACCCATAAGAACATGGGTACCAAAGGTCACATCTATTCGTGATGTAGGTGGACCTTCCTTCCTCAACTAAAAGCAAGTAGATTCTCGGTAGTGGATGCTCGCGACATATGAAGGGAGACACAAATCTTTTCGCATCACTATCGATGAAGAGGAAAGGGTATGTATCCTTCGATAACAACTTAAAGGGCTACATCATAGGTAATGGTACTATTGGTTATCCTCTTTCTCCTGTAATAAAGGATGTCTGCTTAGTGACCGAGTTAAAGCATAACCTGTTCAGCATAAGTTATCTTGCTGACCGTGGATATGATATTAACTGTGGACAAAATAAATGCTATATTTATGATATGTCAACGGGAGACATTGCTTTTGAATGGATAAGAGAAGATAAAATTTATATTTTCTATCTATCTAGAAATGCTAACAGTGCAGGAAGATGCCTCTACTCCCACAAGGATGAGAGACTGTTGTGGCACCAGCGTCTTGGACATGCCAATATAGATACTATATCCAGGCTATCGACAAAGAAGCTAGTAAGAGGCCTGCCTGACATCACATTCAAGAAGGATACAGTATGTGCCGAATGTGAACTGAATAAGGCAACCAAATCATCATTTTATTCCATAAACACTGTAAGTACTACTAGACCCTTGTAATTACTGCACATGGACTTATTTGGTCCCAGTAGAGTAGCCAGTCTTGGTGGAAAACTCTATGCTTGTGTTATAGTAGATGATTTTTTTAGATTTACTTGGGTTTTCTTCCTTTCAAACAAAAGCGATGTGATTTCAGTTTTCAAAATCTTTGCCAAAAAGGTCCAAAATGAAAATGGCTACATGATTACTCGATCCGAAGTGATCATGGAGGCAAATTCAAAAATTCCAATTTTGAAAAGTTTTGTGAAACAAATGGTTTTGGTCATGACTTTTTTTGTCCTCAAACTTCTCAACAAAATGGTGTTATTGAGCAGAAGAATAGGACTCTTGGTGATATGGCTAGAGTCATGTTGAATAAATTTTTACTTCCGGAATATTTTTGGGCAGAAGCTGTCAATACATCATGCCGTGTTTTAAATAGGGTGCTTATTCGACCTATTTCAAAGAAAACACCTTACGAGCTTTGGTTTGGTAGGACTCCAAATGTCTCATATTTTAGAGTGTTTAATTGTCGCAATTTTATCTTAAACACCAAAGACAACTTAGGCAAATTTGATGCCAAAGCTGACGATGGTTATTTTCTTGGCTATGCTGCCAAGAGTAAGGGATATAGAGTGTTCAACAAACGCTCAATGATTGTAGAAAAATCTACTAATGTGACTTTTGATAAAGAAAATAGTGCATCAGCTATCCCCGACGATGATGTTGAACTATCAACTTCTACGCCGATGACTACCACCCCTGAAACCATTTCTCTGGAGGGCTTACCGAAGAAGTTTGTATTCAAGCTGTCACACCCAGAAAACTTGGTAATAAGTGAGGTATCACGCGGAGTAAGTACTCGATCATCATTAAGAGATTCCATTGCTAGTACTACTTTTATTTCGTAAATTAAGCCTAAAACTGTTTTAGAAGCTTTTAATGATGAGTTTTGAATTTCTGCTATGCAAGAAGAACTCAACCAATTCGAAAGAAGTCAGGTCTGGGAACTTGTTGCTAAACCAGCTAATCATTCGATTATTGGTACTAAATAGGTTTTTCGTAACAAAGTAAATGAAGATGGTTCAGTCACTCGCAACAAAGCTCGTCTAGTAGCTCAAGGATAAAACCAAGAGGAAGGTATCGACTACGATGAGACGTATACTCTTCTTGCAAGACTTAAATCCATTCTGATGCTTTGTGCCTTTGCAAACTTTCAGAATTTTAAACTTTTCCAGATGCATGTCAAAAGTGCCTTTATGAATGGTTTTATTAAGGAGGAAGTTTTTGTAAAACAACCCCGTGGTTTTGAAAATCACGAATTTCTTGACCATGTCTTCAAACTTAAGAAAGCGCTATATGGCCTCAAACAAGCCCCCAGAGCTTGGTATGAACGCCTAAGCAATTTCTTACTAGATAAATGTTTTTCAAAAGGGAAGATTGACACTACACTTTTTATCAAAAGTTTTCAAGACACCATTCTTTTAGTACAAATCTATGTTGATGATATCATATTTGGGTCCACTAATGAAAATCTATGCCAAGATTTCGCTAAGTGTATGCAGAACGAATTTGAGATGAGCATGATGGGGAAGCTCAACTACTTCCTTAGATTGCAAGTCAAACAAACTTCGCAAGGAACATTCATCAGCCAGTCAAAATACACAAAGGATATACTGAAGAAGTTTGATTTGGACAACGTCAAACCAATCAGCACTCCCATGGCTACTACGACCAAGCTGGAACCTGATGAAAGTGACAAACCTGTTGACCAACGTAAGTATCGAGGTATGATTGGTAGTCTACTTTACCTAACTGCTAGTCGTCCCGATATCATGTTTAGCGTTTGTCTGTGTGCTCGCTATCAAGCTAGTCCTAAGGAATCTCACATGTCCGCCGTTAAGCGTATCTTTCGATATTTAAGGGTACTGTTACAGTGGGCTTGAGGTATCCCAAATCCACATCCTTTGACCTTATTGGTTATTCGGATGCTGATTTTGTGGGATGCAAAGTCAACCGAAAAAGTACGAGCGGTACGTGTCATTTATTAGGCAAGGCTCTAGTCTCATGGTTTAGCATAAAGCAAAATTCTATCACACTATGCACAACAAAAGCTGAATATATCGCAGCTGGTCGTTGTTGTGCACAAATTATGTGGATGAAGCAAACCCTTGTAGACTATAACCTATCTTTTATGCACATTCCTATATTTTGTGATAACACTAGTGCTATCAACCATACTATGACCCCTATATGTCACTTACGCACGAAATACATTGAAATTCGTCACCACTTTTTGCGTGATCATCAACAAAATGACACTATAAATTTAGAATTTATTGAGACTGATCATCAGCTGGCAGATTTCTTTACTAAACCACTTTTTGAAGAGCGATTCAACTTTCTTTGTCGTGAATTAGAAATTTTGGATGAAGCGGTTATTCATTAAATTGGCCTGCATAAATATCGATTATGTCACGGTTCTTTATGATGACTTTGCTATGGGTACAAGCCGAAAGGGTCCTTCTGACAACAAGGTGCGAAAGCCTAAGCAACACGGTGCACTAGTCTTCGGACTACCGCTAGCTGGGATCCGGCCCCTACAGCTACCCTATGGCAGTTTCATTGTACTGATTTGTGTCATAAATCCTTGTTTATTACATGGTTCAATTTCATTTATAACTTGATGTATTTAAATTTTCTAACTTTATTTCATTTATTCTATTCATTTTTTATTTGCAAGTTTCTATCTTGGCCATTTTTTATAACTCCTATCCATTTTTTTTCCACTTAGCAATATTTTCAAATTGGTTTTAAACTATTTTCAGTTCTGGTTCCAGAACACAGAACTCGGGCAGAACTCTGCTCACATAGAGTTCGGGCCGAATTCGGTTTGTATATTCCAGAACTTCCAGTTGCTCTCAGCCCTCCATTCGTTTTAATCCTACGGTCTAGGATTCACCCGACCATCCGAACCCTCATTCATATTTTTGGGTTCTCCCTCTCTCCCCTCTCCATTGCCTCCTCCAAAACTTCTCTAACTCCTTCCTCTTCAAACCCTAACCCTCGAATTCTCTATCTAGTGTGGATTTCTTCTCCAAACTCAAGGATAATAGCTCTTGCATCATTCTATTCCATATTCTATAATTCTCTTGAGGTATAATTTGTTCTTTTTCTCCATCTCAATTTGAAAATTTCCTTCATTGTTAAATGGCACCTAGGTTGTTTAATAGAGAAAAGAGGGCTAGAACCGAGGGTGCTTCCTCATCGAACCCTCTTCCTCGTGGTGATCAACCTATTCATCCTCTTTTCAATCCACCACGACCCAATGACCCCAACACATTCGATGATCAAATTTTTGTGTAATTTGACGCCTCAAATAAATGGTTCAATGATTTTTGATCAAGGCCCGTGTGCGCGGGTCATCCCATCAACTTCACCATTTTTTCTCGTTATGACTTATTATTTCACGATCTTTGCCTTGATAAGTTGGTGTCTACAACTTCACTTACTTACTTGAATGCAATTCTAATATTTTATTGCAATCTCACATTTGATGACACACGATCATATTCTCGTGTTGCTGGAATTAACATCTCGTTCGATGATTTTGAACTTGCAGAATATTTCGAGATTCCGGGACCCAACTCTTGGGAGAAGCTTGTCGATGCACGCAAGTTTTAATTTTCCGATGGGTCTGTAGGAACGAAATCGTAAAGTAGAATACTCTAGAGGGGGGTGAATAGAGTTGGCAACGGAATAATGCTAATTAAAAATTGTTAGCAGCAAGATCACAGAATAATAATCACAACTAAATAATGTAAAGGCAGAGATAAGAAAACAAATGCAAAGACAGCGATGTATACTGGTTTCCCTCTGTTGAGGACTAGTCCAGTCGGTAGAACTCTTGCTACCAGTTGAATCCACTATTGGCAAAACCGCAAGTTTTCCTACGAAGTCCTTGCAACTTCTACAACGCGAGCTGTGATACGAAGAACTCATCCAACTTCAATTGCGAAGAGGTATTCTTCTATCAAGCCTTCTGATTACAATCATTCAGAAACTTCTAGACCGTACTGCACTGGCAAATCGTCTGGAGGATTGTAACTGGCTTGGGATCTAAAAATTAAAGCTCAAAAAAACTCTTTGGAAGACTGAAAGCTTTAAGTAGAGAGAAGATTGAAAGTGAATGAGTGAGTTAAAATGATCGAAATCCATCTCTATTTATAGGAGTTCCAAAGACAGAATTCTGGCAGAATTCGGGCAGAATTCGGGCAGAACTCGATGAGCAAATCTCGGTCAAATCCGTAACTGCAGGAGGACCAAGTTCCAAGGAATTCAAAAACAAAACGGCCACTAACCGAACTCTGGCCAAGTTCTGTCACGGTTAGGTTAGGTTTTTTCAAAATAGATTTTGTTGAATTTTGAAAACTTTTTTGGAGCTTTTGTAAATACGAATATTTTTCAAAACTAAGGACATTTTTAAAAACATTTTGAAATCATTTTGGAATAACCTATTTGCAAGTACGACTCGGTGTACATTGTATTTCTAGACTCAATAAAAGAAAAGATTATATTGCTCAAAGAAATACAAACTCGAACAGGCAAACAACGCTTCGGTCTTGAACTGAGTAGATAGCCATTTTTGATCATGTCCAAGAGTCCGAGAATCCTGACTAGCTCTATATATCGAGACAGAGTTTGATCAATTATTAAAATCAGTTTGACCATATGACCAATGGGCCAACAATCTCCCCCATTTTGATAATTGATAAACTATGAATGATATAACATCTTTTGAGATAAGATGCCACAAAAATTGTTCAAAATTGTTCAATCCCTGTATTATTCTCAAAAAAAAATATTAGATCCTTTTTCTCTCCCGTTGTCACTTAGCAAAATAATTGTGAAGAAATATGCTCCCCCGCAATTAATTCATAAGCTACAACAGTGAAGAATCACAAGAAAATAATATTAACAGAGAAGTAGTTCACAGGCAGTTTATAATATAGAAGCAGATAAAGATGCTTATAAAGAATAAATAAGCTGAAATGAAAGATAAACTACGCATCCCATAAAAATAAAATGATATTCAAGAGACATCAAGAAATATCCAGTACAAGTCCTCAAAAGAAATGAACATAAAAACTAGAAAGAAAGAAAGAAACTTGGAATGTTGGAGCATTTCCAAGTGTACAGTAGACAATAACTAAAGCTCAAAATCAGCTAATATATCATCATCACATCTCCTCCTCATCACCATCATCATCATCAGCATGACCGGCATGTCCAGAAGGACCAGCTCCCGAAGTACCAGTGCCAGAAGGGTGAAGAGGGACGCCAGCGTAAAACTCACCGACAAAGCCTCGAGGAGGGGCACGATCAGAATGATACCAATCATATGCGTTACCGGACTGAAAGTAGGCATGAACAGCCTCATCCTCACAGCGGTAACCAGAAAAGGCTGGATCTCTAGGAATAGAACCGGCAGAATGTCCAGTCTGAGCAAATCGGAGATCAGCTAGAGAATTTGCTATCGCCTGATAACGAGTGACATCGTGAAACTCACGTTCGTGGGCCATATCCGTCATCGAGACGTGCAAATCAGAAAGATGCTGGTGTATGCCTTCAAAGGTCATGGCATACTGCTGAGTAGGTGGAGGAGGTGGAGCAGTAGGAGGAGCAGCAGCAGTCATACTACGACGAGATAGCTTAAGAAATTTGGGCTCAGGGTTTTGAGTACAAGTTGACAGATCAATATCAAAACGCTGGAAGATGCGTGGGAGAATCATCGTATAAGAGAGATTTCTATCTCTTGCACGACAATGTCCCATCATTTGGATAATAGTCTTAGAGGCAGAAAAAGGAATCCCCTTAAGAATATGATACATAGCAGACAGCTCAAGTGATGTGACATCATCCTTTGAAGTAGACTTCGGAAGGAGAGTGGAGTAGATGATGCGATGCAATTCATAACTAAATAAGTTCAAGTTATTTGCCTTGAACATTCCAGAGCGAACTCGATCAGGGGCACAGAGTTCAGCTTTGAAACTAGCAAGTGTCGTGCCGTCGGGGAAATCAAATTCAGTGATATCATCAAGCGGTGCACCTTCGTTAGAAATACCAAGGATTTCCGCTAAGAGGACATCATTGAACTCGATATTTAGTCCGCCAACACGAGTACTTACGTCAAACGTGTTTAGTACGACATTGCAATAGAAAAGTCTAATGGCATTAGTAGCTACTGGGAAACAAAGTTTAACAAAGTATTGCAACCCTAATGCCTCAAAATAAGGGCGGTGTTCTGGAAACACAGTCCATTTGATAGGAGCGCATGTGCATATGGATCTCATAAAAAAGTCTCCATACCACAGAAGGGCTTGATCTAGGGTTTGAAAATAAAACCCATCGAACGCGCCATCGCTCGATTGAACTGGTGAAAAGAGGAAATCCTTGGGTGGATTTGAAGATGATCCTTTCTCACTAGGATTGGCCGTCTTCTTCCTCTTGAAGGGGTTGACTCCCTTAGGCGACATTGTGCAATTAAAGTAAATATGCACGAATTTGAAAGGAGGAAAAATACGGATTTATACCTCCCGAGATTCAAGTATGCTGTAGAGGACAACGATCTCCGTACGAATCCAAAATTTGGATGGATTTCACCACGTAGATTGGGAGAAACGAAGTGGTGAAGAACTAGGGTTTGGAGAGCTTCATGCGGCTGCTGTTGCTGTGAAGGTGGTTTTAGAAGCAATGAAGAAGAAGAGGCTCTCGGGTTCTGGTTATGTAATCAGATACCACTAACCGAACTCGGGCCGAATTCGGTCCGAACTCTGGCCGAATTCGCCTGGGGGTTCTGTTAGTTGGTTTGGGCCATTTTCTTTTTCATTGACTCATTTCAAAAATTTAATTCAAAGATTAGTAATTTCAACCTTCAATTAATATAATTAATATTATTTTATAGATTAAATATCGTTACATAGCGACTGTCTCAGATTAGCTGTAGGAGTACTGTCCTAGCTGGCGGAGGTTCACCGGGGAACTCTTAAGTACCGCTTCGCTTCAAACGTAGTTGTGGTGATAGACAGACTCTTTATTGGCTTGTCTCTAACACAGTTTTTGCGTATTGAAATATAATCATAAAACAAAATTAATTAACATTATTGACGTCCAAAATTCCTAATTCTCGACGTAAATAATTGAAACGATCTTCTGCTAGAGATTTTGTGAAGATGTCAACTAATTGATTTTCAGTGTCTATGTATACAAGGTCAATATCTCCATTCTAATGATGATCTCTAAGAAAATGATGTCGAATCTCGATATGCTTAGTACGAGAGTGACAAACTAGATTCTTAGTCAAATTAATTCTGCTCGTGTTGTCACAGAAAATGGGAATGTATGTGAACAATAAATCATAGTCTTCTAAGGTTTATTTCATCCACAAAATTTGAGCACAACAACATCCTGCGACGATATACTCAGCCTCTATTGTTGATAGGGCTACAGAATTTTGCTTTTTACTAAATCATGAGACTAAAGCCTTGCCTAAGAAATGACATGTGCCGCTGGTACTTTTTCTATCAACTTTGTATCCAGCAAAATCTGTATCCGAGTAACCAATAAGGTCAAAGGACTTGGTTTTGGGATACCATAAGCCAACAGAAGAAGTGCCTTTAAGGTATCGAAAGATTCGCTTAACTGCGCACAGATGTGATTCCTTTGGATTAGCTTGAAAACGTGTACACAGGCAAACACTAAACATAATATCTGGACGACTAGCAGTTAAATAGAGTAAACTACCGATCATACCTCGATACTTACGTGTGTCGATCGACTTACCTTGTTCATCAATATCAAGCTTTGTTGAAGTTGCCATCGGAGTGCCAATAGGTTTGACATTGTCTAGATCAAACTTCTTTAGCAAATCTTTTGTGTACTTGGCTTGATTTATGAATATCCCATTGTCAGTTTGTTTGATTTGCAGTCCGAGAAAGAATTTTAGCTCTCCCATCATGCTCATCTCAAACTCATTCTGCATACACTTAGAGAATTCTTGACAAAGAGATTCATCAGTAGATCTAAATATAATTTCATCAACATAGACTTGTATTAAGAGAAGCTTTCCATTAAAAGACTTAATAAAAAGTATAGTATCAACCTTGCCCTTTGAAAAATCGTTGTCAAGTAGAAAAGAGCTTAGACGATCATACCAAGCAGGAGGGGCTTGTTTTAAACCGTATAAAGCTTTCTTCAACTTAAAAACATGATCAGAGTTTTTAAAATCTGTGAAACCTGGAGGTTGTGCTATAAAAACTTTTTCTTTTATAAAACCATTTAAAAATGCACTCTTGACATCCATTTGAAATAATTTGAAATTATGAAAACATGCAAATGTACATAACATGCGAATGGATTCTAATCTCGCAACTGGGGCATAAGTCTCATCGTAGTCGATACCTTCTTCCTGATTGTATCCTTGAGCTACGAGTCGAGCCTTATTACGAGTCACTAAACCATTCTCGTTCAGTTTATTTCGGAATACCCATCGGATGCCAATGATCGGATGATCAATAGGCTTGGGAACAAGTTCCCAAACTTGATTCCATTTAAATTGGTTTAATTCCTCTTACATAGCATCTATCCAAAAATTATCACTACATACTTCATCAATAGTTTTGGGTTCTAGCTGTGAAATGAATGCAACACTAGAAACAATATCTCTACTTGATGTACGAGTACTTACACCTTTGGTAATATCACTACTTACCAAATTCTTTGGATGATCAGCCGTAAATTTCAATCTTTTAGGCAGACTCCGAAGGTAGTTGCTTCCGGGTTCTTCTCTTGGAGAATCAGCTGGTGTTGGTAGAGAATCAGCTGGTGTTGAGCTTGGTACAGTTAGATCTTCGTCATTGTCATCTATAGTCATTTGATTCAATTCATCAAAGGTGACGTTGATTGATTCTTCGATGATCATAGTTCGTTTGTTGAAGACTCTGTATCCTTTGCTCTTGGCCGCATAACCTAAAAATATACCTTCATCGGCCTTTTCGTCAAACTTTCCCAAATTATCTTTTGTATTAAGAATAAAACATTTACAATCAAATATTCTAAAATATAAAACTGATGGAATTCTATCAAACCATAACTCAAATAGAGTCTTCTTCGATTTGGGTCGAATTAGAACTCTATTGAGAACAAAACAAGCTGTATTGACAGCTTCAGCCCAGAAATATTTGGGTAGACTAAACTGGTTTAACATTACTCTGGCCATTTCGGATAGAGTTCCATTTTTACGTTCCACAACTCCATTTTGTTGTGGAGTCCTAGGGCAGGAGAACTCGTGTACAAAACCGTGTATGTCAAAAAATGGCTCAAACTCTGCATTCTCGAATTCGCCACCATGATCGCTTCTAATACGAATGATCATGTAACCTTTTTCATTCTGTACTTTCTTGTAAAAGGCGACAAATTTGGATAATGTATCATTCTTGTGTATCAAAAAGTATACCCACGTGTATCTAGAGTAATCATCTACAATTACAAAAGCATATAACTTACCTCCGAGGCTAGCAACTCTGCTAGGACCAAATAAGTCCATATGTAGCAATTATAGAGGTCTAGTAGTACATACTGCGTTTACTGACTTAAATGTAGATCTGGTAGCTTTGTTCTTTTCACATTGGCTGCATACCGAATCCTTCTTGAATGTTATGTCCGGTAAACCGCGTACTAGCTTCTTCGTGGATAATCTTGAGATTGTGTCCATATTTGTATGACCGAGTCTCATATGCCACAGATGACTCTCATCACTTTTAGCCATTAAGCATCTACCTGAAATGTTAGTTTCTTCCAACAAATAGAAAACATATATGTTGTCTTCCCTGATACCTTCAAAGATAGTACTACCAGTTGAGCTATCAACTGTAGTACATTTGTCTTTGCCAAAGTTGATGCCATAACCATGATCAGCTAAATGACTTATGCTGAGTAGATTATGTTTCAACTCGGTAGCCAGACAGACATCCTTAATCACAGGATAGGAAGATCTACCAACATCACCGATACCAATGATATACCCTTTCAAGTTATTACCGAAGGAGACATAACCTTCCTTCTTCTTCTTCGATAGTGTTGCAAATAATGTAGCGTCACCGGTCATATGCCGTGAACAATCGCTGTCGAGGATCCATTTGCTTTTAGCATGTGAAAGGTGTTCCACCTATAAAACAATTTACAGATGAAACTTTTGGTACCCATTTCTTGTAGGGTCCTGAAATGTTAGCTTTTGGTATCCATGCATAAATATTTAAATCAACAAGCTTTCTGATTCTATATGCAGGAGAAATATGACCAGTGTGGCTATAATAATAACATTGTGCATGTTTAGTGTTGAAAGCTGAGTGATGTGCATGGTTGGTAGGTTTAGGTTTTCTAGTATAGAATAAAGCATACCTATAATCCTGTTTGGGCTAAACCTTTTGGGGTAAAGGTTTGATATGGTTAGGTCTGACAGTGTTTGGTTTGGGAATGTTCCGATTATTCGGTAAGTGACACGTGTTAGGGTAGGAAGCAGCAGTCTCAGGCTATTTTCCTAACCTAATTTCCAATCTTTTGGAAGTGTCATACAACTTAGTATAGTCAGAAGTGAGTGCTTCCATTCTGACTTGTGCACATTGAAGACTTTTTTTCTCTTTAGAAAGTTCTTCTTTCAGTTGGTCAATAACCTTGTCTTTTTCTTCGGATGACTTGGTAGTCTCGTATAATAAGAGCTTGACAGATGAAAGCTCACCAGACTCATTAACATTATCTCTAACCTCAGCTAGTAGGTCGGTAAGTCTTCTTATTTCACTTTTGTACTCTTTGAGTACCTTCTTAGAGGTCTGATATTTGCTATGCAGTTTCCTGTAATCACTTATCAGTTCACTGAAGGCTTCTCCTAATTACTTAAAGGTGAAGTCATCATATGTATCAACTACAGGTTCAGAGAGTACCTAATCGGATGCCATAAAGCATACATTTGCAGCGTTTTCTGATTGTTCGTCTTCTGAGTCGCTTGCTTCACTTTCATGCCATATGCTGGTGTTGGCATACTTCCGAGATGTTGATCTCTTCAGGTTCCCTTTCTCATACCTGTTGCTCTTCTTGCTTGATGATGAGTTTGTAGGACAATCCTTCTTCATGTGTCCCTTCTTCTTGCAGCCATAGCAGACAGCATCATCTTGATACCAGTTGTTGCTGCTATTTTCTTTGGCTTTCTTCTCATATCTCATGAATCTTTTGAATTTCCTTGCTAGGAGTGCTTGATCTTCAGCATCATATTCACTGCTGTCTGAATCACCTTCAGCAATTTTTCTGTGCTGAGCCTTGAAAGCGATCGTCTTCTCCTTTGGTGCAGGCTCTTCAAAATCTTGTAGCTCCAATTCATGAGTGAGTAGCTTACCCATGAGTACTTCGAGTGTCATGGTAGTCAGGTCGTTTCCTTCAATGATTGCAGTAGCCTTCGGAATCCAGTTCTTTGAAAGTGCTCGCAGGAGTTTGCGAATCTTTTTATGGTTACTGTAATCTTTGCCTAGGAAGGACAAAGGATTTACAATATCCAAGAATCTCTCAAATATCTGAGTAACTGTTTCGTTGGGCTTCATCTTGAACTCCTCGTTCTCTTGAGTAAGTCTGCTGACCTTTGATTCTTTGACTTAAGTCGTGCATCATGTGTGACTTCAAGAAGCTTCCATACTTCATTAGCAGTTATGCAGATAGACACCCTGTTAAATTCAGTTCTGTCTAAAGCACAAAATAAAGTGTTAATAGCACGTACGTCAAGACTGGCCTTTTTTTTCTTCTTCTGTATATCTGTTATGGGGTTTTTCAATTAAAACTCCATCAATATTTATATGAGGTGGCTTTTGATAGCCATCAATAACAATAGACCATAAATCAAAATCAAGAGATTTCAAGAAGAAACTCATCCGTGTTTTCTAATAGGTATAATTCGTACCATCAAACAGTGGAGGTCTGTTTGTGGCCTGGCCTTCACTTGTGAATTTCACAGTTGCCATGTGTTGTGCTGTGATCTATATAACAATTAATTAAATGAATAAATAATTATAATGTTACCTTGCTTTACCTGTAACACCTGCTCTGATACCAATTGTAGGTACGAAATCGTAAAGCAGAATACTCTAGAAGGGGGTGAATAGAGTTGGCAGCGGAATAATGCTAATTAAAAATTGTTAGCAGCAAGATCACAGAATAATAATCACAACTAAATAATGTAAAGGCTGAGATAAGAAAACAAACGCAAAGACAGCGATGTATACTGGTTTTCCTCTGCTGAGGACTAGTCCAGTCGGTAGAACTCTTGCTACCAATTGAATCTACTATTGGCAAAACTGCAAGTTTTCTTACGAAGTCCTTGCAACTTCTACAACGCGAGCTTTGATACGAAGAACTCGTCCAACTTTAATTGTGAAGAGGTATTCTTCTATCAAGCCTTCTGATTACAATCACTCAGAAACTTCTAGACCGTACCGCACTGGCAAATCGACTAGAGGATTGTAACTGGCTTGGGATCTGAAAATTAAAGCTCGAGAAAAACTCTTTGGAAGACTGAAAGCTTTAAGTAGAGAGAAGATTGAAAGTGAATGAGTGAGTTAAAATGATCGAAATCTATCTCTATTTATAGGAGTTCCAAAGACAGAATTCTGGCAGAATTCGGGCAGAATTCGGGCAGAACTCGATGAGCAAATCACGGTCAAATCCGCAACTACAGGAGGACCAAGTTCCAAGGAATTCAAAAATAAAACGGCCACTAATCGAACTCTGGCCGAACTTTGGCCGAGTTCTGTCAGGGTTAGGTTAGGGTTTTTCAAAATAGATTTTGGGGAATTTTGAAAACCTTTTTGGGGCTTTTATAAATACGAATGTTTTTTAAAACTAAGGACATTTTTAAAAACATTTTGAAATCATTTTGGAATAGCCTATTTGCCAGTACGACTCGGTGTACATTGTATTTCTAGACTCAATAAAAGAAAAGATTATTTTGCTCAAAGAAATACAAACTCGAACAGGCAAACAACGCTTCGGTCTTGAACTGAGTAGATAGCCATTCTTGATCATGTCCAAGAGTCCGAGATATCCTGACTAGCTCTATATATCGAGACAGAGTTTGATCAATTATTAAAATCAGTTTGACCATATGACCAATGGGCCAACAGGGTCATTCCTTGAGAGTTTCAAGGACGATTTGTGTACCCCAAACACACGTCCACGCAAGTTACTTGCAAAATTTCTTAACCTTTATTTCTACGAGCTTCATCGTATTATCTTTTCCACAATCTTGCTCGAAGCAGGATCGACTGATGAAGTTTCGTATTTTTAGATTTTTGCTTTGTATCACCTTCACTTCCATGTCCCGTTCAACCTTCCACGTACTATGATGGACTGGATGATCAATATAAGGAAGAGGCCACTATCTTTCGTCTATGCTCTCTATTTGCCTATAGTTTTTCGTGCATTCCATATCCCTCTCGATGAGTGCCAATTCCTTCCAGCCCCTGCCTTTCTATCTAAGGCAAGACGGCTTCAGGCAGCTGTAGGATCTCCTGCTGAGTCCGAGCATTTTAGTTCTGATGCTCAGGCTGATGCACCTGCTCTTGGGCAACCTGCGCCCGCACCTCCTGCTACTCTCGAGTCTATCCAGACCATGCTTCGCGATCGTTTCATGTTAGAGGACGACCGCTGGACCCAGCTCGACTATCGTACCAACTTACAGATGAGTGCCATCAGCAACTCATTGCATGAAATCCGGTACACTATGTCTCGATATCTTTCTATGCCACTTCCTATGGAGCGGGATCTATCTCGCGATGGGTACCGTATCGATGACCCTTAGGTTATGTGTCACGCCCCAGAACCAGAATACTGGAGAGCGGGGGCAGACATAGCCAGCTACGTATATTGAAATAGAATACATCTCAACTATACGGTCACGGCTGTCTAGATATGAGGGTTTACTACAAGCCAACAGTCTCTTAAGGTCAAGCCTAATGTCTCAATCTCAAGCAAATAATATAATTACAAGATGTATGATCATTAAATATACAATAAAAGGCGTCCCAAATATTACATATCAGCTGATCATGAAGCTAGTCGTACAAAATGTTAGGACTAGCAAGAGTTTAGTCATACATGATCAACCCTAGGATTTGTCAATCATGTTTACAGCCCGTAGGCAGACAGTAAGGAAAGTGCATCGAGCTAACAGGTGCTCGTCGGCTAAACGCCTCAAAAGAATAAATTTACAACAGAGTGAGCGAAACAAAATAGAAAACCCACTCGTAGCCCGGGTTCCTTCTAGTCGCCACCATCGGGCTGGAAGCTTGGTAGATCCACGGGAGCTGCTCCGAGATCTGGCCACACAAAACCAGCTGGGTCAACCCCAGAAAGGGCAAGTGCCACAAGGGGGCCACGAAATAAGAACAAAAGCCAGCAAATCAGCACAAGAAATATATATACTAAGACTAGAATTATGAAAACATGTCAGGATGATATACGACGAGATAACCATGGAACTATTCCGATAGCCAGGTTACAACCCGTAAACCAAACAAGGACCGGGGTTGTAACCCTTCATCTGAACAGAGCTTGGTTTCCCACCATTTATCGGCAAGATAATAATGTAAGCAATCAAGACAGGAAACAATCTGGTACTGGATCAAGACATGCCCGGACTGGTTACACCTCATTCAATCAATCACGGCCAAGCAGATACTACGGCTTACTACTTTAACTAACTAGGGTTATCACAGGCCTAATTACTAACAAGATGCAGTGAGATTGCTTCACAGCCACAAGCCCTGCAGACCATCCAGGCTACCCAGGACGAAAGATTACGGTTGAATTCAGGTGGGTACATCGCCCGGGAGACAAATGTACCCTTAGGTGACTTAGAGGGTGCAACACTCGACGGTGCGCTGGAAATGTGCCCTACTCGACGGCAGGCTACAGATCCCAAGAGCGCCCAGGTAACGGGATTGCCTGTAGCTGTGTCATCTCTCCATGACTACTGAGTTATTCTAGTTATTAACCTTAATCCATTTTAGTAGGTACTCCTGACCATGGTCCTCAGGAGTCCTATCCTAGACATGATGCAAGACTGGACAAGTGGATTAACAAGCAAGCAAGAAAGAACCACCCACGGTGTCAAGACAGGTCAAGTTAGGTTATCAAGATAAATCATGTCAGGGTACTTGTCAGGAGTGCGCCACGACGGGCCACTATCATGTCAGGTTGGTCATGTCAGGAGTGCACTACTACGGGTTACTGTCGTATTATGCAAGTTCTTGTCATACCAAGCCATGTACCATAGTCATTCCAACATATTAAGTAAAATCAAGTTCATGACAAAAGGCGTAAGGATATAAAATGAGCGTAAAATATCTAATAAAATATCAATATACAGGGTCATAGAAAAGCCAAGCTTAAAGAAATAAAACCAAAACTCCAAGGGTCAAGGGTTAAACAAGGGGTCAGGGCAGCAGCGTACGAAAAGTCACGCACGCTACAGAGCAGTGTGCGTGAAAAGTCACGCACGCTCAAGGAGCAGTGTACGTGAAAAGTCACGCACGCTCAAGGGAGCAGCTGCGTGAAAAGTCACGCACGCTCAATGGAACAGTGTGCGTGAAAAGTCACGCACGCTCAAGGGAGCAGTGTGCGTGAAAAGTCACGCACGCTCAAGGGAACACGCTCAAGGAGACACGCTTCCAACAGGAAGCGCACTCAAGCCTGCGTACGCAGCGCTAAAGAGCGCGCATAGCTCAGTGTGCGTAGCTAAACAGCTCTGCACACTGCTCACTGTCTTCTCCAAACAGCAAAAACACATGGCTGAAACCAAAACTTCAAAAGTTCATAACTTGGTCATCCGAACTCCAAATCCGGATTTCCAAGGCTCCAACTGGAGTGAAACTGAAAGCTCTTCCTCATGGAAACATCAAAACTCACAGAACTCCAACAAAAGTGGATTAAAACATACAAAATCCGAAAATAGGAGAACTTAGATCTACAACAATAGAGGCTCCAAATCACAAAAACCCAAGAACTAATGTTGGTCTCCATGGCCTAATCTAGCAAATGGACCAAGAAAATATGGTTCTCATGAAGTGGCAAGATGCACTTGCCTAAGGGTTGGGAAGTTGTGCGGAGGAAGAAGAAGAAGAAGAAGAAATTAATGATGGTTATGA
The DNA here is from genome assembly GCA_029216955.1 of Iris pallida. Taxonomy (NCBI): domain Eukaryota; kingdom Viridiplantae; phylum Streptophyta; class Magnoliopsida; order Asparagales; family Iridaceae; genus Iris; species Iris pallida. The sequence goes on along the minus strand of JANAVB010012598.1, from coordinate 1,708,532 downwards.
AGAGAGAGAAGAGGTGGGTGGAGTTATAAAAAGGGTGTTGTGGTGTGCTTGAGGGTGGAGCTTAGGGTTAGGGTGTTCCACACATAAACCAAACCAAACCGATTCTAAACCAATTAAAACCGAGCCAAGCCCAAAACCCAAAATACGAGAAATACCGAAATTCCACAGGTTAAGAAAAATAAAAATACATGCCAAAATCCAGATACGAGTATAAATACGAAATACGGGAAAATACGGGAAATGAGGGTGACAACTCTACCCACCTTAAAAGAATTTCGTCCTCGGAATTTAATCAAGGAGCTAGAGATTGTCACGACTAGCTACACTAAGCACAGGCAAGTTACACTAAGCAGTTCAATCATACAATCATACAATGCAAGCAAGGAAGGGAAAATATAAGGCATAAGAAAGACATTATACCTCACGAGTCAAACAGGTAGGGATATCGCGATCGGATGTCGTCCTCACGCTCCCACGTTGACTCACCCAGAGAGTGATGACCCTAAGCAACACGGACTAATTTAATAGTCTTGTTCTTGAGTATCTTCTCCCTCCGGTCCAATATAGACACGGGCCTCTCCTCATACGAAAGGTTGGTACCAACAACCAATTTCGAATGGTCTAGGATGTGGCTCGGGTCTGGAATATACCGTCGTAATTGGGACACATGGAATACATCATGTACCTCACTTAGCGACGGCGGAAGAGCGAGACGATAGGATACATCTCCTACTCGCTCTAGAATATCGAACGGCGCTATATACCTAGGACTAAGCTTTCCCCGCACGCCAAAGTGAATGACGCCGCGGTTAGGCGAGATCCTAAGGAATACATGGTCGCCGACAGCAAATTCTAAGGGACGCCGATGAGCATCGGCCCAATGGCGCTGGCGGTCCTGGGCAACTCGGAGGTGATCTCTGATCTTCCTGACCACTTCAACAGTCTGGGAAATCAATTCGGGACCAAGTATCTGCCTCTCTTCGACATCATCCCAGGCTAGCGGGGATCTGTACTTCCTGCCATAGAGAGCCTCGAAGGGTGCCATCTGGATACTGGCCTGATAACTGTTATTGTACGAAAATTCCACCAGGTGCAGATGATCCTCCCATGAACCACCAAAGTCAAGGGTACAGGATCTCAACATATCTTCAAGAGTCTGGATTGTGCGCTCTGATTGACCATCCGTCTGCGGGTGATAGGCTGAGCTGAACTGGAGACGAGTCCCCAAACTCTTCTGCAAGCTGCGCCAAAAGTGTGATGTGAATCTTGAATCCCTGTCTGAGGTGATGCTGACTGGCACACCATGAAGCCTGACGATCTGCCTGAGATACATCTCTGCTAACTGCATCGTCGACTGTCCAACTCTGAATGGAAGAAAGTGTGCCACCTTGGTAAGCCTGTCCACAATTACCCAAATAGCATCTCTGTCGGCCGAAGATCTGGGTAATCCGGTCACAAAATCCATGGTTATATGTTCCCATTTCCATTCTGGGATCGGTAAGGGTTGAAGAAGTCCAGCGGGCCTCTGATGTTCAGCTTTAACCTGTTGGCAAACCAAACACCGAGAGACAAACCGGGCTATCTCCCTCTTCATGCCATTCCACCAAAAATGGTGACGAATATCACGGTACATCTTCGTACCACCCGGATGAATAGAATATTGTGAACTGTGGGCTTCTGCCATGACTTCCTGTCTGATATCTCCACTGGGTACACAAAGATGAGTGCCGTGCCGAAGTGTACCGTCTTCATGGATACATAACTCTGGCCTTCTTCCTGCTTTACACTCTGCTCTGAGTCGCTGGATCTTAGAATCTGTTGACTGCGCCACCCGGATTCTCTCAACTATGCTGGACTGAACCTGTAGACTGGCCATCAATGCCACACTGGTAGAAAGAACCACTTCAATTCCCATCTTCTGAAGATCTGCCAATAATTCTGGTTGCGCCGTCAGGAGATAAACTCCGGCTCTCCTGCTCAATGCATCTGCTACAATGTTGGCCTTCCCGGGATGATACTGCAAATTCACATCATAGTCCACCAGTAGCTCGAGCCATCTTCTCTGCCGCATATTAAGGTCCTTCTGGGTGAAAACATACTTCAGGCTCTTATGATCAGTAAAGATCTCTACTCTATCTCCGTACAAGTAGTGCCTCCACAACTTTAAAGCAAACACTACCGCCGTCAGTTCCAAGTCGTGGGTTGGGTAATTCTTCTCATGATCACGAAGCTGCCGTGACGCATAAGATATTACCTTCCCATGCTGCATCAAGACACACCCCAATCCTCTGCCTGAAGCGTCGCAATAAACTGTGAATCCTCTGGTCCCATCTGGAAGGGTGAGAATGGGAGCCGTTATCAAACCTCGCTTCAACTTCTCAAATGATTTCTGACACTCTGCTGTCCAAATGAATGGCACATCCTTGCGGGTCAACTGGGTCATCGGCGCTGAAATCCTTACGAAATCTGAAATGAACCGCCGGTAGTAGTCGGCCAATCCAAGGAAACTGCGAACCTCTGCCACTGAGCTGGGTACCGGCCATGACTCGATAGCCACAATCTTCTGGGGATCCACTTCCACTCCTCCTCGGGTAATGATGTGACCCAAGTATGATATGCGATCGAGCCAGAACTCGCATTTACTGAACTTGGCGTACAACTGATGCTCCCTAAGCGTCTGAAGGACGACTCTAAGATGCTGCTCATGCTCTGCTTCACTCTTGCTGTAGACCAGGATGTCATCTAGGAACACGATCACAAATTGGTCCAAGTAAGGCATGAAAATGCGATTCATGAGGTCCATGAATACGGCCGGCACATTGGTCGCTCCAAAGGGCATAACAAGGAACTCCCAATGTCCATACCTCGATCTGAATGCTGTCTTCAGGATGTCCTGCTCTCTGACTCTGATCTGGTGGTATCCTGATCGCAAATCGATCTTCGAGAACACTAAAGCCCCTATGAGCTGATCAAACAAGTCATCTATCCTCGGAAGAGGGTATCTGTTCTTGATTGTCACCGAATTCAAGGTATGATAATCAACACATAGCCTGGACGTACCATCCTTCTTTTTCACAAGAAGCATCGGGGCTCTCCAAGGCGATCCACTCGTACGGATGAATCCCTTGGTCCTCAGTTCTTCAATCATCTTGTACAAAACTTCCAACTCTGAAGGCGCCATCCTGTAGACTCGCTCTGATACTGGTGCTGTCCCAGAAATCAAGTCAATAGTGAACTCGATCTCCCGCTCTGGCGGCATCCCTGGAAGCTCCTCTGGAAAGACATCTGGAAACTCTTCAACTATCCGGGGTAACTGTACTGCTGCTACTGCCATCCGCAATGCTGGGGAAGATGGCTCCACTGCGCCTCTGGAAAATGAAAACTCTGGCTCGCCGGGGATACTAAAGACAACTCTGCCAATATGGCAGTCTATCCTAGCATACTGGTTCCTCAACCAATCCATGCCTAGGACTACATCATAGTCTGCCATAGGAAACTCTATGAATCTAGCGGGAAACTCCCTACCGCTAACTACGATCCGACACGAGGAAAACACTCGATCTACTCCCACAAGACCATTATCAGTAAGTATATTGAGCCTCACTGATAATGACTCAGGCTCCAATCCTATCCGTGTTGCGAATCGTGCAGACATGAATGAATGCGATGCACCAGAATCAAACAATACCGAAGCTGGAAAGGAGTTAACGAGAATAGTACCTGCCACAACCTCACCTGGTGCAACTTCTTCTTCCATAGCCATCATCATGGCCTGACCTCTAGCTACGGGTCCCCTCTGCTGAAAACCTCTCTGCCTACTCTGAGTCTGAGCTTGGGCTTATGCATACTACTGGGGGTGCTGTTGTTAGAATGCCTGAGACTGAGGCGGCAAGGGCCTCGAAGACTGATACTGCTGCTGCTGAACTGGTGCTGGGGCCGGTCCTTTCACCGAAGAGCTAGAAGGGTTGGATGCTGATGAACCACCCCTGTTCGGGCAAGCCCCTATCCTATGATCTGCTGCTCCACAAGCCAGGCACAATCCCTGTGCCCTGCGACAGTCTGCCACCATATGCCCTGGCTTCCCGTAATGAGAACACCCTATCGCGGAAGTCTGCTTCGGCTTCTGCTGCTGCGGGTACGTCGGGGTCGAATGCTGAACCGACATTACGGAGGCCGCCCGCCTCGGAGTTCCAATTGTCAATCCCCTAGCTGCCGGGGCTGGAGCTGATGATTGGTGCATCTGGCTGTGGGACCGCTTCCTGCTTCCGGTCCTATCCACGATCCTCTGGAAGGTATACTGATGCCTCCTAGCTGCTCTCAAGACTGCATCGAACGTCTGATGCTCAAACTGCTCAACCGCCAACAAGATCTCCAAATGCAGCCCCTGGTGGAACCGCTGGGCCCTATTAAACTCGGTCGCCACCAAGGTGGGGGCAAACCTACTGAGTCTAGAAAACTCCGATGCATAACTGTCGACTGATCTGCCTCCTTGATTCAAGTTGGTAAATCTGGTCTGCAAGTCGTATCGAGCCACAGCATCGAAATATTTCGTCTGGAATCTCTCCCTAAATACTGCCCAAGCAATGGGTGCCACTAATCCCATGGCTTGTGCCGTCCACCAACTGTGAGCTAAATCCAACAACTGCAGGCGTACCACCGCCACCTTCTCATTCTCGGGTGTCCTAGCTGCTTCCAGAATCACCTCGGTATCCTGAAGCCATGCATCCGCGGCAATCGCATCCTCGGTGCCGTCGAAGAAAGGAGGGTTCAATCGCTTGAAGCTGTTCGCCGCCTGGTTCCCAGGATGTCCGCCTCTGGTCAAAGCATCTTGAACTGTCTGGTGCAGGGCATCGCTTCGACGATCCTGAGAAGCTATCAAGGTTCTGATGAGGCCTACTAAGGTACCATTATCTGGCTCTGCAGGCTGGACGGGCCGAACTGGTGACTCTCCTCCAGTAGGTATCACTCTGGAGGCTACCCCGGAATGCTGGGCTTGATCCCCAGGTTGCTGTTGGCCCACGGGAGGTGCTCCACCTCGCTGATCGGCAGGGTCAGGTACAGTGTCGCTGAGGAAAATGACACAGGGAAACAATAAGGAAGGACCAGGACAGATCAACGATACAAGCATGTAATCAGGGCAAGAATTTCAGGGAATTGAAAATACGGGCGGAGATCAAGGGTGAATACTGATTGAGACATCTATTCGGTAAACCCTCACATTTCTTGATTGACAAGACCTGCATGGGCCACCACTTAAACCATGTCACGCCCCAGAACCAGAATACTGGAGAGCGGGGGCAGACATAGCCAGCTACATATATTAAAATAGAATACATCTCAACTATACGGTCACGGCTGTCTAGATATGAGGGTTTACAAGCCAACAGTCTCTTAAGGTCAAGCCTATTATCTCAATCTCAAGCAAATAATATAATTACAAGATGTATGATCATTAAATATACAATAAAAGGCGTCCCAAATATTACATATCAGCTGATCATGAAGCTAGTCGTACAAAATGTTAGGACTAGCAAGAGTTTAGTCATACATGATCAACCCTAGGATTTGTCAATCATGTTTACAGCCCGTAGGCAGACAGTAAGAAAAGTGCACGACCCGCACCCTAGAGAAAGGGCACGAGACGTGGGTACGTCCAGCCTACGCCGCAGTATCGGCGGTATAACGCTGTCCTAGGTCACAATATCTAACAGTTTAAGGTAATAAACAGTTATACTCCCCGAATGGGGGTGACATAACAGAATATATCTCAATCATAACTAAGGTAGAATAGGATAAAGATAGATAGAATGATAGATAATATCCAGAACAGAATAACCAAAGAGATACATCCAGAATTCTAAGTGTCTAAAATAAGTACATATCCCAAATCTCAGAATCTATATACAGTGATCCATAAAAGTAAAGACATCCTAATCTAAGGGAGTGTCATCTACTGCTAGTGGATCCTGCTGCTGGTCCAAGTCCAGGCACTCATCTAATGTAGCACCGTAGTAGGTAGGGCAGAACGCCTCAGCCTCGTCCTCAGTAAAATTTTCAACAGGTCCAGTCAGGACATGAGCGAGCACAGTACATATCAACAAATCATAGCAGGTCAGGATATATAATCATGCTAGAGAGTAAGATACAAGATACTGAAAGAAATACATGATAAAAAGAGAGAGACTGTAAATAAATAGCTACAGTATATAGAGAACTAACAGTGCTAGTGATTCAGAGCACAAGATGGTTATGTAAACGGCACGATGTTGTACACGAGTAATCTACAGAGGTTGTACACGAGTAATCTACTGGATTGAATACATAACCACTTCTACTCCCCCGCCCCAATCAATACACAAAGATCCAGTTAAGTTATGTTATTGTACACGAAGGTCATGTAAATACATGATTATACATGATTTCACACGTTTCGTACACGAATGTCACAAATACAAGGAGTACACGATGTTCACGATAAAGTACACGAACACGAATACCCGATGTATCCGCTAAGGGGATAACATCGCACAACAAGATCCATATAGTACTAATCCATGTTTCCAACGTATCAGCATCATGTAAAGTAATCTAAAGCAGGAAATATACTCCTAATGCAGGATATGAAATGATCAGAGAATGTACTCGCCTGTATCCTGAGAATCTGGAGAATATATATTGTCTGAGGAGTGGTGTCTGTCTCTTATAGAACAGTACAAGTCACTATGAGTCTACAATGATAATAAGATGCAAGTCAATGCATTCTACATGATCTAGGTCAATCTAGGCCAAAGTCAACTCTTGGTCAACTCTGGTCAACCCTAGAAGTCAAACTAGGTCAACTAGGTCAAACCTAAGTCAAACAAGTCTATACTAGTCTAACTAGTCCATTCTAGGTCTAACAAGACTAAACAAGTCTAATCTAGACTCTACACTGACACACAGACACTTCCATAGGCTAAGAGCCCTAGACTAGCTATTAGGCAATACCATGCCCTAACCATACCATAAATCACAGACACAAGCCAATAATATATATATTTAAAATTACACACATATTGATATATTATATAATATAACATAGAAATACACATTAGCCTATAGGTTACTATAATATATCACACATATATATCTATCAAATATATATAATAGATACATACACACATATATAGGATACATATATATATATATATATCTCAATACATATATCTATGTACATATGTATAGAGAAAGGGGGGACACATGTATGTGTCCAAGTGTGTGTGAGAGAGTGCAAGGGTGTGTGTGTTAGTGAATGAAAACATGAGAGTATGAGTGTGTGCAGGAATAGACATGTGTGTGCAAGGGGGCATGTGTGTTCAAGTGAGTGAGTGATACAAGGAAAATAATGTACATGGCATAAGGAAAAATAGAGTTCAGGTTATTAAGAAGAGGAATCACAGTGAATACTCTAGTGTAGCAGTGTCTAGGAATACATTGTTTGGAATGGGAACATGTGAAGACAGTGTAGGCATATAACTCTGGAAAACAGTGCACATTTGCCAATAGGAAACAGTGAATGAATTCAATTAAAGGGAATCAGAGATTATAGTCTCAGTTATGAAAGCTTTCATTCTCAGGTTATTAGGAAAAACTGGAAAAACAGTGAGTATCCTAAGAAATCTGGAAAGCAGTGAAATGACCATAATATAAATCTGGAATTTAACAGTTGACAGGTTATGAAATGGTATCAGTCCATATATCTAAAGGTAATTTCAGTATTCGGAAGGGAATCAATTGACAGGTTGGTATGGAAAAGAAAATCAGTTTAATCATTTGAAGCCCAAACACATAGACAACTAACCCATTCTTAACAAAACCAATTCGAAAAGGAAAGAAATTATAGCTCCCCTTCCCAAAATTTTAAAATATTTTATTCATTATTTTTATTTTATTTAAAATGATGATTATTAGTTTTTATAAATAATTAATTAGCTTAATATTTTATTGCTTGTGGTGATTAATAAATTTATTATTATTGAAATCGATTTTCTATTGGATAAACATTTTATATTATTATATTAATGAAGTTTTGGAATAAATATATGTGTATATATTTATAACTCTTTTTTAGTTACCCATATACTAATCTTTTATGTGAATATGTGCATGCATATATATATGCGTATATAAAAATATGTGAGTATGAATAAATATATATATTAAATAAATGTGTGCATATATATAAATAAATATTATATTATATATGTGTGTTTGTGAATATATATAAATAAATAAGTATTTGTGTGTAAATATAGAAATATATATATATGTATATACGTGTGAGTAATTGCGTATGTATATGTAGATATCTATATATATATACTAATAATAGAAAATAGAAAAGAAAAAGAAAAGAAATAAGTACACAACAAACACTCTGCCCTCCACATATGACTTGTACCACTGCCTAAAGCAAACAAGTGCAAATGGTGATGGCCTCTGTTATTATTATGATTATATAGTATAGTAGTGAATGGAATTGAATTGAAATGAAAAGAATGTTTGAACTAAATTGAATTGAAATTCAATTCAATTCATTTCAATATGTATTAGTTGCAAGCTGCTGCAACAACAACATACGTGCATGCAAACATACATCAACTTAATCCAAGTTGTAGTTGGTTGCCATCAGCTATAAGCCCACTGTGCATGCCTCACTTCACTGGTCACATATAATGGCCAACCATGTAGAGCCAATTATACAAAAACCTATTGATTGATCAATGAAATAAAACCCCTCAATAACTTCCCCTCCCATGCTCGAACAAGGGTTCAGCTCTCAGCTAGCCCAGAGCTCCTCAGCCTAGAGCTAACCCCTCGGCCCATTTAGCCCAGAGCCAACCCGAGCTCTGAACGACAGCAACTTACTCGATATATATACACACGTTTGTGTATATCATGAGAAACTCGAAACCCTAGCCGTACCATCGCGTTGCCACCCTCGCACGTTCGCCAAGAGCGCCTGCGTGGCCACCCGCAGCCCTGGCAACCGCCGCACGCGGTCGAGGCCGCCGGTGGAGCGCGCTCGAGGTCAGAAGCAACAGCAGCGCGCGCGGACTGCAGAACGGAAGCAGCCAAGGAGGCCGCTTTGCGAGGGGATTTTACGACGTATGCTTGATCGTTCATCGATCTACAACTTTGGGTATGAACACAACATAACCAACTTCTAGTTCTTTCAAATCGTTTGATTTTATCTACTCTAGGTTTCCCAGAAGATCGACTCGAAGTTCGACAAAAATCTGTCAAAAACAGAGTCCTAGGGCAGTCCCAAAACCCGATTTAGAAGGCAAATATATGCCGATTCCTCGACAGTTTACAAAATATATTTGAAAGAGTTTTTAGACAACCTAACCAACTTTCAAAACCTGTTTTTAGATTATTTTTATAAGCAGTAGGCGCTGAGATAGATTGACTCGAAAACCAAGAAAAACCTGTTTTAAAAACAATAAAAATCATCCACACGACGTGCGTCCCGCCAATCCGAGCGGCGTGGTCGAGAACCGAATGCATCGAAAGCTGCGTAACAGTTTCGTGGTCGGGTGGGCTTTGACGAAATTCAAATTGGTCGCGTGTGCGCGACGAATTCGACGCGTATCCGTCGGAATCGCCCCGTATCCGTCCAATACAAATTCTCCAATTACTTTTTGCACGCTCGTCAGATCGAGACGAAACTTGCGCCAACAGGACCGTATCGTTTTTCTGGTCCTGCATGCCAAGTTTGGTCCAATTCTGAGACAGTTGAATTCGACGTCGTTTTGCGGGCCCCACGGTCCCACTCAACGGGCAATTTTGTGCACGGCCCGTCGGAATCCGACTTTGGATATACGGTTGGGTTCGTATCGGAAAACCGAATCCGTAGACATGTAGTTTGACAACTTTAGAGACCGTTGACTCTGGCACACTTTTCGGTGCAAAGCGGGTCCAACGGCGGACATCGTTTTGACCCGAAATTACCGTTTTGCTCCTGTGTTCAGAATTGGACTTCAGGACAGGCAATCCTAGCTAATTTGACTATTCTGAAAACATTGGTAATGTTTATTTCAGCTTTCGGGGACTGTTGTACGAGTTTTGACTATTGTAGCATACTGAGTGGCTCAGATTATCGGTTTCACCAGCACAGGACCACAGGCGAGTACAGTTTATTGTCTCTTTTCAATATTAATTTTCACTATATTTCATTTATTGGCCATTGGTTATGTGATTTTATATTCTATTATAAATTGTTGAGTCGAGAATAAGAAGTACCAAGAATGTGTGATCTGACCGTAGACATTGTTTATTTTCATGCAAGTAGACCTCGTAGACATTGTTTATTTTCATGCAAGTAGACCTCGTAGACATTATTTATTTTCATGCAAGTAGACCTCGTAGATATTGTTTATTTTCATGCTAGTAGACCTTGTATACATTGTTTAATTCCAGCAAGTAGATCTCGTAGACATTTTTTATTTTTCGTGCAAGTAGACCTCGTAGACCTCGCGGTGTAGTACCCCGACCGATCACATGTCAAAGGTACTTCTAACGGAGGAAAAGTATATTGGTCTATTTATTACTATTGATTTTTCTCACGACTTTACTGTTATTTCCAAAACTCATGATTGATGCCTAAACTTTGTTTTATAGTCATTTTCTTTATTTGAAATTGCATTCGGTAAATTGTGCTCGTTCCATTCCTGACTGGAAACCAACATTTTCAGGTTAGCCATGGATTAACTTAGCTTGGGAGTGACGGGAGTACTTGCAGACAAAAGCCTAGAGACTAGCTAGATAGTTGAGTTGTAGTCATTCATTTAATTGTACAAGTTTATATTCTTCTACAAATGTAAAACTTGTAATCATTGTAAGTTAAATTAATTATGTGAATGAGCATTGTTTGTGATTTTGATCTTCATGGCCGTGACAGCGTTCTACCGCCGACACTGCGACGTAGGCTGGCTTGGACACGTCTCGTATCTATTTTAAAAAAAAAGGGGTACGGGTCGTGACAAGTTTTTGTGGTGGTCCATGCAGGTCTGTTTTCGTAAATCATGCGAACTCATGATAGTACTTAAGTTAGTTGTACTATTGCGAGCCTGCGACAAGGAAATGCTCATTCACGAATTAAGATTAATTTAATTTACGAGAATGACTAGGACTAGGAGTCCCTTATACAAATTTACCGATGGGTAGTCTAGGCCATGCAATGTAGATAAGGAGTTATTAAATTTTATAGAGTGTCAGATCCTTATAGGTACACTATTACCTCTTAATATGACGATAAGATCCAATGTGGATAGATTATTCACTTGGTGAGACATGGCTTCCTAGTATTAATGATCTAACCCTGATAAATTGATTAATTCCTTCTCTTGCCTCTTAGATATCATCCTCACATCTTAGTCAAATTGCCTATTCAATTCCTATTTTTGCCCTAAGAGTTATTGTTTTATGTTATCCATAGATGAACCTCAAGTTAGTTTTGATTCAAAGTTTTCCTCAAAGGTTTGAATACACATGAGATAGATACTAGAGTGTTCGTATTTCTTTTGTCTTCGGTTATTTCCTCCCCGTTCAATCTCTATTTTAAGGGTGGTGACTGATAGGACAAATGCTTACGCTTTATTTCATAAGCAACTTGTTTAAATCTCTAGGAGCTCGTGGATTTATTTTTTTCCAGATGTAGTTAAAAGAATGTTAATTAACTCATAATAGTTAGACCGCAGCGCACTGTCATCAATTAGCTGAGAGTGGAGATGTGGGTTCACTGCAGCCAGCAGCGCACTGGCGAGGCACAACCCATAGGATTGAAGTCCTTTCAAAGAATTGTAGGTTATGGAGCATTGCTAAAACTATGTCCTAGTTGACCTCTTTAGATCTTAGATCCCCTTGTGTCAATGTAGGGTAGAGTACCCGATAGTATATCACACCTGAATCACGGAACCAAGAGTTGACCTCAGCCTGAGTATACGGGCGAAGCATAATTCTCGGTAAAGTGATTTCAGACGTGATACAAGTTTAGGATACTATAAAGGATAGGAAAATGTCCTGTATGCCCCATAAGATCTAAAACCAATACTAGTGAAAAGTTCTGCAAGCTGGGTAGCCTGTCTCCCAACCTAGCATTATATGGCCCTTGTGATCTATTGACGAGGTAATTGACTGACATTAATAGGTTTACCTATAATATAGAAATTATAGTTCCATAACCCATTAGTCGACCAAGGCCTTATTAATAAGAAGATAGTAGGAAGACCGTATAAAGCAATAACACCATGTAAGATTTTGATTTTCCCAAAACTCGAATTACTTATTCCTCTTTCCAAAAATCTCGCCTATTTATATTTTGACTATCTTGACCAATGCTGCTATTACAGCCTAGTTTTGCAAGCTTACTCTTTTATCGAGCTTGATTCGAGACATATGTTTATTGGGGACGCCCGCTAACATATTGTCTAATCAGAATCATTGTATTACGGTCTGATCAACCATGATGCATTTGGTTCGCTCTTCATCTAATTATCCTCCGTGGACTGAGATTTAGATGTATCTAGGATCTCATCCACGACTGCTTGACAATTCCTCTTGAATTATACATTCGCTTTTGAATCACGTAATCGTATTCAGTGACATCCCTTTTTGAACTCCTTATTGTTTTGTCTTTCACCGATTAGAAAGGCGAAAGCTTGTAATTGATAGATGGATACAGGGTATTCCCATGACTATGATAGTTGTATATGCAAGTGTAGCTACCATCGGCCAGCTCTGTGACTGGAACCTTGCCTCGAGTTACACGTCCTCCCTTCGGCACCAAACCTACTATCTTGATCTTCTAGTCATTGGAGTTCGAGAATGATTAAGGTCTTTTCCTTGATCAAGTGCCAACCTAGGAGACTGCCTATCCTCAAGACACCAAATGTTGGAGCCTCTAACCATTTGTTTGAGGCTTGGTTTAACTAGAACCTTTGTGACAATAGACTGGCAGGTCTGACACAAAGAAATTCACGACCCAGTCATTAGAAATCTGTTCATACGATGTGCCTTGTTCTTTATCGACCAGAGTCGAGGTACAGTATTCGAATTTTGGGAACCCTCTAACCTCATTATTCCTAAAACCGTAGCCTAGCTTCTAAGGTGGGTAGACTGTAAGCCTACTAAAAAAAATTTAGGGTATACCAGGATTACCGAGTAATTAGAATGACTTCCATTAGGATGATGATTAGTGCCCTTGGACTCCCACTTTTCATTTAGATCATTTTGTGTCCCCGACCGTGTCATTAACATTCGGAGCACGAGGCCAGTTGTTACCTTCCAACAAATTTCACATGTAAGATCTAGACGAGTCCATCTTCATCTAGGTATATCATGTCCCACTCAAACCCGTTCCCTTGTACTCTATTTTTGTGCTGCGACTTTCAGGTTAAAAGGGCTAACTGCAACCCTTACCACAATAACGGTATACTTCCTGACTTCCACTAGAGCCTCAACCCTGACTCAATTCCTTCAACCCAATATATAGTTGTGATCTACTCGGGGCCCACTACGCACATGCCCCCCAATTGAGGTCTCATGTGCTACTTAAACACAAAAGTCACGGAAGGCGCATTGGGCTTATGGACCTAGTTAACCAACTCGACTGGCAACTAGTTCAACCACTTGGAAGGAAGCCCATTCTAGGATGCCCTAACCTAAATAGAAATAGTCTTATCGTTAGGACCGTTACCAGTTCATATAGACTGAAACCCAATGTTCATCCAACCAACGACTTATGTCCAATTAGGGAACACATTAAGACCACAATCTTGATTTCTTAAATTTTGTTCCGTTATGGAACCTTGTTTGAATTAGAATTTTGAGAACAGGACTTCTATATTACACAGATTGTAAGCCCCTCTAAGAAGCGAAGGGTCCTTCGAGACAACAAGTGACTGGACTGGAGTAGCCCAATCTAGGGAATAAGACTATAGGATCATAAACACTCTTTCTACTTGTATTATTGTATATTCTCTACCGTTCCTTAAACTTCATAATTGCTCTTGATCGTTCTTTCTTATCTTTCTGTCCTCTCTATTGCAGATAGACGAAGGTCATACTTATTAGAATTCACCAATATTTCTTAGCTATTTGTGTAAGTTTGTTGCTATTAAATTCGAGTTGCTTGATAGATGCATGAGGACTATAGATACCATATGCCTAGGTGTTTGTTGGTAGGATTGTTAGTAACCAGTTAGAAGATTTTAAGATTTTTAGTGTGATGAGTAGTGTGACCAAAGGTGGGTAGAAGTCATGGAGGCTATATGGCTAGGAGAAGAATACAAACTATTTTGAGGAATTAAAATTTGGGAAGATTGTGATAATAGTGGATTTATTCTTTTACTTTATTTTGAATTTTAGGCATGGTTATGAGCTGGAATTTCGAGGACGAAATTATTTTTAAGGTGGGTAGATTTGTAGCTCCCCTTCCCAAAATTTTAAAATATTTTATTCATTATTTTTATTTTATTTAAAATGATGATTATTAGTTTTTATAAATAATTAATTAGCTTAATATTTTATTGCTTATGGTGATTAATAAATTTATTATTATTGAAATCGATTTTCTATTGGATAAACATTTTATATTATTATATTAATGAAGTTTTGGAATAAATATATGTGTATATATTTATAACTCTTTTTCAGTTACCCATATACTAATCTTTTATGTGAATATGTGCATGCATATATATAAGTGTATATAAAAATATGTGAGTATGAATAAATATATATATTAAATAAATGTGTGCATATATATAAATAAATATTATATTATATATGTGTGTTTGTGAATATATATAAATAAATAAGTATTTGTGTGAAAATATAGAAATATATATATATGTATATACGTGTGAGTAATTGCGTATGTATATGTAGATATCTATATACATATACTAATAATAGAAAATAGAAAAGAAAAAGAAAAGAAATAAGTACACAACAAACACTCTGCCCTCCACATATGACTTGTACCACTGCCTAAAGCAAACAAGTGCAAATGGTGATGGCCTCTGTTATTATTATGATTATATAGTATAGTAGTGAATGGAATTGAATTGAA
Organism: Iris pallida; assembly: GCA_029216955.1. NCBI lineage: Eukaryota > Viridiplantae > Streptophyta > Magnoliopsida > Asparagales > Iridaceae > Iris > Iris pallida. Next base: position 1,693,417 of record JANAVB010012598.1, on the reverse strand, counting down.
TTGAAATGAATGTTTGAACTAAATTGAATTGAAATTCAATTCAATTCATTTCAATATGTATTAGTTGCAAGCTGCTACAACAACAACATACGTGCATGCAAACATACATCAACTTAATCCAAGTTGTAGTTGGTTGCCATTAGCTATAAGCCCACTGTGCACGCCTCACTTCACTGGTCACATATAATGGCCAACCATGTAGAGCCAATTATACAAAAACCTATTGATTGATCAATGAAATAAAACCCCTCAATAACTTTTCCCCTCCCATTCTCGAACAAGGGTTCAGCTCTCAGCTAGCCCAGAGCTCCTCAGCCTAGAGCTAACCCCTCGGCCCATTTAGCCCAGAGCCAACCCGAGCTCTGAACGACAGCAACTTACTCGATATATATACACACGTTTGTGTATATCGCGAGAAACGCGAAACCCTAGCCGTACCATCGTGTCGCCACCCTCGTACGTTTGCCAAGAGCGCCTGCACGGCCACACGCCGCCCTGGAAACCGCCGCATGCGGCCGAGGCCGCCGGTGGAGCGCGCTCGAGGTCAGAAGCAACAGCAGCGCGTGCGGACTGCAGAACGGAAGCAGCCAAGGAGGCCGCTTTGCGAGGGGATTTCACGGCGTATGCTTGATCGTTCATCGATCTACAACTTCGGGTATGAACACAACATAACCAACTTCTTGTTCTTTCAAATCGTTTGATTTTATCTGCTCTAGGTTTCCCAGAAGATCGACTCGAAGTTCGACAAAAATCTGTCAAAAACAGAGTCCTAGAGCAGTCCCAAAACCCGATTTGGAAGGCAAATATATGCCGATTCCTCGACAGTTTACAAAATCTATTTGAAGGAGTTTTTAGACAACCTAACCAACTTTCAAAACACGTTTTTAGATTATTTTTATAAGCAGTAGGCGCTGAGATAGATTGACTCGAAAACCAAGAAAAACCTGTTTTAAAAACAATAAAAATCATCCACACGACGTGCGTCCCGCCAATCCGGGCGACGTGGTCGAGAACCGAACGCATCGAAAGCTGCGTAACGGTTTCGTGGTCGTGTGGGCTTTGACAAAATTCAAATTGGTCGCGTGTGCGTGACGAATTCGACGCGTATCCGTCGAAATCGCCCCGTATCCGTCCAATGCAAATTCTCCAATTACTTTGTGCACGCTCGTCAGATCGAGACGAAACTTGTGCCAACAGGACCGTATCGTTTTTCTGGTCCTGCATGCCAAGTTTGGTCCAATTCTGAGACAGTTGAATCCGACGTCATTTTGCGGGCCCCACGGTCCTACTCAACGGGCGATTTTGTGCACGGCCCGCCGAAATCCGACTTTGGATATACGGTTGGGTTCGTATCAAAAAATCGGATCCGTAGACATATAGTTTAACGACTTTAGAGACCGTTGACTTTAGCACGCTTTTCGGTGCAAAGCGGGTCCAACGGCGGACATCGTTTTGACCCGAAATTATC